>JAJMZS010000295.1:0-120099 GCA_023807205.1 Isotricha prostoma | reverse complement strand
AATTGTTTTGTTTATCTTCATATTCATAACTATATAATAATATTTCCATAAATTTAATTTCTAATTCACTTGATTCTTTTAATATATTTATTTGATTAATAATACCTTGTTTAATAATATATAAATTATTTATTTTATTTTTGATATTCATTATTTTTTCTTTTAATTTCTTTTTTGAATCTATTGAATAATTGAATTCAGATAAATTAATCATATTATGATATTTATGATTTATTTGGCAATAAATACATAAATTTTTTTTACATTTAATACAATAATAATCATATGAATTTGAATGAATTTTGCATAAAGAATCATATTTTTTAGAAAATGTCAGAATATGATTATCTTCAATATGATTGACTTGAGAAGGATGACATAAAAATTTTTCACATTTTGAACAATAAACAAAATTTCCACTAATTTTTGAGTTTTATTACATTCACCATTTTTTTTTGGAAAGAGCAAATTTATTATATTTCATTATATATTCTTTTAATGGAATATTCCCTTTATGTTGGTTTTCACATTCAAAATTAATTATTGGTATTCCTTCTTTATAATTTAGTTGAAGAGAGCAGATTAAATTACAATCAATACATCTTGTAATATTATCTAGAGTTTATTTATTATTGGTGCTGCTTCATTAGGATTATTTTTTATTTTTTCCTTTAATTTATATTTATTTTCTTCTGAATAATTGAATTCATTTAAATTAATAATTTCATGAGATTTATGTTGTGATTGGCAATAAATACATAAATTTTTTTTACATTGAATGCAATAAAAGCAATATGAATTTGAATGTTCTTTACATATTGAATCATATCTTTGAATAAATATCATATTATGATTACTTACACTATGCTTTATTTGACATAAATTACATAAAAATTTATTACATTTAGGACAATAAAACATATTACCTTTAACTTTATCTTGAGTTTGATTACATTCTTTACATTTTTCTTTTGAAAGAGAAAATTTATTATATTTCATTAAATAATCTTTTAATAAAATATTTCCTTTATGTCCATTTTCACATTCAAAATTAATCATTGAGTGAAATCCTTCATAATATAATTTTAGAGAACAAATTAAATTACAATTAACACATCTTGAAATGTCATCTGGATCTAATTTACTAATAATCGGTGCAGCTTCATTTGGAATATTTTCAATCTTTTCCATTTAATGTAAAAAACTATATTTTAAAATAAGATAAATAAAAAAAAAATTTTATTTTAAATGAATAATTTTTAGAAAACAATAATTTTATAAATTTTTTTTTAAAAAAAAAATTAAATTATCTAAAAACAATTTATTAAATTATTTTCTTTTTTAATTTTGATTTAATTTGTCAGCAAAATCTTTATAAAATTTCAAAGAACCTTCTAATTGCATAATTTGTTGATTAAACATTTCTTCCTTATCTTTTAAATCATTATTTTCACTTTCAAGTTGAGCAACTTTATCAGAAAGATCAAACATTTTTAATTGATTAACTTTATTAATTTCAATTAATTCATCATAATTTTTTTTTAACATTTCATAATTACCAATTAATTCATCATAAGCCAAAGCTTTATTATTATTATTTTGAAAATTATTATTGACTTGCATTTTAAATTCAAGTAATTCTTTTTGACATTTAGTATAATTATTAAGTAAAATTTCATTTTCTTGACTTAATTTATTATTTCTTTCTTCAAGTTTCATTACATATTCAAAATCCATTACTTTAATACTTTCACTATTATTTGTATTTGCTTTTACTTCAATAAAATTTTTAAATTCAAAATTTCTTTGTTCTAAAGCAATTCTTAATTTATTATTTTCATTTACTAAATCTGATAATTGATTATCTTTTTTTTTTAAAATATCTTTTGTTAATTTTAATTCATTTTCTAAATTTTGTATATGAGTATCATATAAACTTAATAAAGGATTTATATATTCTACATTAATTGTTTTATTTAATAATTGATTTAAAGTATTTTGATCAAAAGCAGAATTTTCATTTATTGTAATTGTAGATAATACTTCATCAATTGAAGGAATTTCCATATTTAAATTTTGTCTTATTTCTTTATTTATTCTTTCAATATATCTTTTTAAAAGATATATTTCATTTGTGTATTGATTTATTAAACTATTTAAATATTCACTTGATTGATCTATTGGTGGTTGAATTTTTTGATTTGGATCTGCTTTTGATACAATTTGTGAAAGTTTAAATGGATTTGTTGTATAACCTAAAGTATTGGTATTCATTTTTTATTAAGTTTTGAAAATATTTTTTATATTTTTATTTTTTGAAATTTTTTTTAAAATATACTTTTTTTAATTAAATGGATGATGATGATAAAAGTTATGGGACTTTTAAAGATGAAGGTACTATAATTACAAATAATGAAAATAAATTCCCATTTTATGATGATAAAAGTGAAAATTATCATGATAATAGAATAAAAAATTATAATATTCAAAATGAAGAAAGTTATGAAGAAGAAGAAAAAGATGATAATAAAGTTGATGAAAATAGCAATATTATTATTGAAAAACATGATAAAATTACTAATAATAATTTAGATGAATCTTCTCAAGAAATTAATACTAATAAAGATAAAAATGATATATTAATTAATGATAATATAGAAGGAAATAATGATAATAATGCTATAAAAAATGTTAATGAAATTGTTAATGAGACTAATGAAAATAATCTTAATGAAAACACTATTAATGAAAGTAATGTTAATATTAATATTCAAACAAATTATAAAGATAATAATTTTACTCACAATAATATTCAAAATGAAAATATTAATAATAATATATATAATATTGATATTTCAAATAAAAATATAGAAAATAATAAAGAAACTAATATTCAAAACTTAAATATAGAAAATAATAAAGATATTAATAATCAAAATTTAAATATAGAAAATAATAAAGAAGCTAATATTCAAAATTTAAATTTAGAAAATAAAGAAGATATTAATAATCAAAATAATATATATATAGAAAATAATCAAGAAACTGATATTCAAAATAATAATATAGAAAATAATCAAGATTATAATAATAAGATTGTAAAGAATGATACAAAAAAAAAAAAAGAAATTAAAATCATAAGTATAAATAATAAAAATGAAGAAAATTTAATTCAGAATGATGAAAAATTTAATAATAATGAAGATGAAAATTTTGATTTTTCAAATAATAAAGAAGAAATAATAAATAATGTTGATATTAATAATAGCAAAAATAAATTTAAAGAAAATAATAAAGAAATTAAAAGAATTTCACTAAAAAAAATACCATCAAACATTAAAACAGAATCAGATATAAAAGAAGAAATAATAATAGATTCATATTCATCAAAAAAAGAAAATAATAATTCACAAATTCAAAATAAAGAAGAAATATATAAAAATAATAAAGTAGAAAATTTTCTTCCTCAATCAATAATGTCACAAGCAAGAATAAAAAATCTTAGAAATAAAAAACAAAAATTAAATAATTCATTTAAATTATCAAAAACTAATAATATAATAACTTCATTAAATCAATTAAACAGTTATAATAATAAATCAAAAAGTTTATCTAAATTTATGAATAGAGAAAATAATTATTCATATAATAAAAATTCAAGAAATAATAATTTATCTCTTCCTCGAATTTCTTCTGCTTCAAATATGAGAAAAGATTCAGAAAAATTATTTTTAATGAAACCTAATGAAATTGATAGTAAATATCGCATAAATAAAAAAAATAAAATTAATCATGGAATTCCTTATAATAATAATAAAACTTTATTTCTTCCTCAAAAAAAATTGAAATTAAATAATATATCAGTTCATCAAAAATATTCTCAAGAATTATTAGATTTAGAAAAAGAAAATAATGATTTAATTAAAGAATTAGAAAATTTAAATTTGAAATTAAATAATTTAATCAATAAAAAAATTCCAATTATAAAAAAAAGTGAATTAATTAAAGAACAAAATAAAATAAATGAAAGTATAAGAAATGGAAATTTTGAAGAATCAAATTTATTAGTTCAAAAAAAATATTTAGCAAGTTTAATTAATCAATATAATAGTCTTTTTAATAAATTAGCAAATAATATTGATCCTAATAAAAGAGAAGATTTAGTAAATTTAATTGATCAAACAAAAATTGAATTTAAAGAAACAAAAATTCAAAATAAAAATTTAAGAGAACAAATATTTAAAAATCAAGTTTATTTAAAAAATACTGAAAAACAACAAAAAAATATACTTTTAAATTTGGATGATTTAGATTCAAAATATGATTTATTTAGAAACAAATTAATTAAAATGAAAGAAGAAATTAATAGAAAGGAAATATTATTAGAAAAAGAAAAAGAAAAAATAGTATCTTTAAATGAAAAGTATAATAAATTAATAGAAATATTAAAATATTATGAAGAAACTCCTTATTCTATAAATCAGAAATTATATCAAAATGAAAAAAATAAAGAAAAAGAAAAATTAATGAAAAATTTAACAAAGAAAAAAAAAATTATTAAACATTCTAGATTATCAATGAAAAATAGTTTTGTAGTAGAAATAGAAAAACAAAAAAAATATATTGAACATTTAAATAAAACAATTTCTAGTGTTGATGAAGTTTTAAAATCTCTAGATTAAAAATAAATTTAATAATTTATAAATGATTATGTTGTATAGAAAAAACATTATTTTTCAAATTAAATTTGTAATTATTTTTAGTCATGAATGAAAAATATATATATGTATTAATTATGAAAAGTTAGTTTACTAATTTTATAAAATAATTAAAAAATAAATTATTCTTTTATAAACAAAATTTAAGTCAAATAACATATAATATCAATAATTTTTTAACATTTTATTACTATTTATGTTTAAAAATTTTATTTTAGTTTTATTCCTTTTCAATATTTTAAAATGTTTTGATAATTGTTCAAATTTAAAAACCAAATCAGAAAAAGATTGTTTCTTTTTTTCAGATTCAAATTTCAATTGTTGCTTTCATATAAAAGAAAATAAATGTATTTTAATTTCAAGAAACCAAAAAGAGATTAATAATAATATTTTATGTTACAAAAAAAAATCAAATAAAAAACAATTAACTAAAAGAAATATAAAATTTAATACAATTGAATATGAAAATAACATTTTTTCTTTTCAAAAACAAAAACAAAATGAAAATAAAGAATATATAGATGAGGTAATATTAAATTGTAATTATTCAAATTTTTTAAAAGTAAAAATTTTATTAATTCATTTGTTTATTTTATTTGTAGTTTTGATATAAAAGATTTTAATATTATATATCAATTAAAATTATATATGAAACTTTTTATACATGATTTTTTTTTAATTTATAATATACATTTTATAAATTTAATTCTGTTATATAATTTATAACAATTAATTATTTATTCATAAAAATCTAAACATTTAATTAAATGAAACATTAAAACTTTATCATTGGAATTTTCATATGAAATTTTAACAGCATCAAAAATTCTTTTTGAAAAGTCTTTTAATTCTTCATCATTTAATTTACTTAAAACTTTATATAAAAGAAATGCACTTGCTCTTTTTTCTTCAATTGATGAAGATATACTTTTTAAATAATTTATTCCAGTTAAAATAATAGTTGAAATATAATTTGATATTTCATTATGTGAATATTCAATTAAATAAGCACATATTGAAATTGATGATGTTATACATAATGAATTTAAAATATTTTTATATTTTTCAAAAACATTAAATAAAATTTTTAAAATATTCAAAGCAATTAAAAAAGTTTTGCCTTTTAATTTTTTTATTATTTTAACTAATACTTCAAATAATTTTGAAGATATTTGAATATTTATTTCTAAATTATTCTTTAAGAAGTTTTCTAATAATTCATTAAATAATTTTAAATAGTAATTTCTTAAGAATTCATTTGATTTAATAGAAACAAATATATTTACAAATAATTTAATTATTAATGAAGAATAAAATAAGTCATTTATAGAATTTATTAATTCATTTTTTAAAAATTTAATTAATTCATCTATACATTTCATTGAAATATTTAAGCTTTTATTACTATTATTACTTATATTAAAAATTCCTATTAATTTTTTTATTGAATAATTTTTATTAAATTGTTTTTTTTGAATTTGTACTTCTTTGATTAATTTAATTATTTTATTATCTAATATATTATTGTTATTATTCCCTTCAGTTTTATTTATTTTTTTTTGTTCTTTTTCAGCTTCTAATAAATTTGATTTTAAATCATTTAAATTAATCATAAGTTTTTCTTCATTCTTATATTTTTCAGATATTTTATTAAGTAAATTTAAATAATTAAATATATTTTCAAGTTCAAAAGATTCTTTTTTTGACATAAATAAAAATGAAACACAATTTAAACAAGAATCAATCATTTTAATATTTTCAGTTTTAAAAAAAGCATATAGAATATTATATAATATTTTATTTGGATTATCTAAATTATTTAAATCTTCATCTGTTAGTTTTCCAAATTTTTCAAAAATGATTTGTATCATTGTTTCTTTATATTCAGATATATTATTATTTATAATTTCAATATTTTTATTGATTTCTTCTTCATCTTCTTTATTTAAAATATAATTTTCATTTAAATAAAAAATATTTTCTTCTTCATTCTCTTCTTCTTGAGGTAATAATTTTTGAAGTAATAATGATAATAAATTTATACTATTAAAAGGATAAAAATTTTTAAAAATAATTTTGATTGAATTAATTAAAGTTATTTTATATTCATTTGATGATAAATATTCTAAATAATTAATTAAATTTTTAATTGGAGAATATTTGATTTTTATTTTTGTATTCTCTTCATCATATTCAATATCATATTTAATTGAAAAAATAGAATTTTGGTTTATGATTTTGACTTTTGGTTTTATATAATAATTAAATATCTTATTGATTAATGTTTCATTATCAATATAATTAAAATTCATTAATATATAGGAAATAATTGTTTTTCTCCATTTAAAAATTTTTTCATTTTGAATATTTTCATAATAAAAATTTGATTTAGAATTTAATGAATTTAAAATTGAAAATAAACAATTAAAAGAATTATGATAAACAAATATAAGTTTAGGAAAAATTTTTTGAATATAAACAGGATAATAAGTATTAATATAATAAATATAATTACAAAATCTTTCTGAAAAATATAATATATTATTATTCTCATCATTACTTTCTTTTATTATATTTTTATATTCAAAACAACATTTTTCAATATTAATTTGATATAAAAATTTTCCTAAAAACTTTCCAAAAAATAATTTAAATATATAAATATAATAATCTTCATCATCATTTGAAGTGAAAATACCAGATAGAATTTCAGTTAAAAAATTTTTTAAAACATCATTTTTTTTATTATTAATAATTAAAATAGCTTGAATGAAATTATAAATTACTTTATTGAATATAACATTATTTTTAATAATATCATTTGAGAACATTTTAGTCATTACCACTCTACATTTATCAATTCCTAAATTTGAAATATCTAAAACTTTAATTAAAATAAGAATATTATCATAATTTTTAGTTACAAAATATGATAAAATTTGAGAAATTGAAAAAGAATATTCTTCATAATTTTTATATAAAGAATTAAACATTATTAAAGTTTGAAAGGTTCTTATTTTTTTATATTTATCTTTTAATATTAATTTAAAAGATAATTTTTTAGTATAATAATAATTTAAAATTATTAAATGAAGTAAAATTTCAAATGATGATTCATTTAAAGTTGAAATTAAATTTGGATTTTTTTTGAAATTTTTTTTAAAAAAACAAATTGTAATATTTAATAATTTTTTACTTTGAATAGTATAATTTGCCATTTTATTATTTATTAATGTAAATTTTTCAAAAATTTTTGGTTTTTTAATTTTTGTATATTGAGAAAAATTATGATATTCAAAAAAAAGAATATAATAAATTAAATGAAGTTGAACATGTAAAAAATATTCTAATTTATTATTATTATTTATTATTTCACTTAGATTATTTTGATTATTCAAAAAAAATGAATAAGGTTCTTTAATAAATGAATTATTAGTTTTGGAAATTATATTATTATATTTCTTTTCATATATTTCAAATTCTTCATTTGAAAAATTTTGAATTTTATTTAAATATTTTTTCTTAATTTGAATTCCTGAAATAATATTAAAATTTAATTCAATTAAATCATTTAATTCAAATTTTTTTAAATATAATTCTGGATATTTATCTTTTATTTTATAAGCAAAATCAATATTCATTAAATATAAAATTAAATCTTTTTGTGATTGATTTTTTACAAACAAATTAAACAAAAGTAAATTTTTCTCATCAAACATTTTATTTAAAAAAAATAATAAAATTAAAAATTAAAAATTAAAAAAATATATCTACGTCATCATAAAAAGAAAAAAAATGGAAATAGGAAATTTTTTTCAAGGAGCCTGGGATTTAATAAAAAAATATACATTGATTTTCCTATCTTATTTCAAAAATAAATATTTTTCTCTAATATTTTTTTACACACTTCTAATATTAATATATTCAATTTGGTTATATAAAAAATTAAGTGTCTACTATCGTAAAGTTTACAATAAAAAAGAAAATGAAATGCAAAAATCAGAAATAGGAGAATCAATATTCCCAGAATTTAGATTAGATGATTCCTTATCATTTACTCGTATTTTCCTAGGAAATTACTTAATGTTAGTAATAAAAGGTTTATTAAATATAACAGTAGCATTAATTCAAAATATACAATTAAAATCAAATATGAAAAAATTACATTATCAAACAGAAGAAAATGATTGGTTAATAATGAAAGAAACAATAGCAGGAATGCCAAAATGGTTATTTTTTTTAAATGGAATAAGTATAATTAAAAAAGAATTAGAATACGAAGAAATATATAAAAAATATTTAGGTCCAGAATACTCATTTGATCCAAATGAGAAATATTCATTAATAATAAGTAATCATATAGGATTTTATGAAGTTGTTGGTCAAATGATATTAAATTCTGCAGGTTTCCTTGCAAAAAATGTAGTATCAAATTATTGTTTTGTTGGTCCAATTGCAAAAGGGATAAATTGTTTATTTGTAAAGAGAGAAAATAAAGAAAATAGAGAAAAAATATTTGAATTATTAGAAGAAAGACAAAGAGATTTTTATGAAGGTAAAATTTTAACACCATTATGTCTTTTCCCAGAAGGGACTACTACAAATGGTAGATATATACTTAAATTTAAAAGAGGAGCATTTTATGCACTTTTACCAATTAAACCACAAATTATTTTATTAAATAAAAATGAAAATATGAGTTTGGCAGTTGGAGTTGGAAGTGTTGTTTATCATTATTTAAGAAGTTTATGTTATTTTAGACATTATATGTATTATGTTGATTTACCTGTTATTAAACCAACTGAATTTATGTGGGAAAATTATAAACATTTTGGAAATGAAAAATGGGAAATTTTTGCTGAAGTTACTAGGAAAATTATGTGTGAAATTAGTGGATTACAAGAAAGTGATAAAAATTTTAGAGATAGTCAAAGATATGAAAAAGCTCTTATTGAAAGAAAATATGGAGAAGAATTACTTGATTAAGGTTTTTTTGTTTGTTTTATTTCTGTTTTTTTTTTTTTTGATATTTTTTTTTTGTTGATTAGTAGGTTTTTTTATTTTCTTCTTTTATTAGTTAGATTTATATGATAATTTATATTTTTTTTTAAATTTGTATTTTTTTTTATTTTTAATTATTTATTTAACCATTATTAAATTTTATTTAATGGTAAATAATTATTTTTTGAAGTAAATTTTTAATGATATTACAATTAGCATTAGGTCATATTTTTTTATTGATTTTAATGTTACTAAATAATATTAAATTAATTTTTAAGTAAAAACTAAACTATTTTTATTATAAATAGTTTAATAAATCTTAAACATTTATAAAATAACTTATTTGTTATAATTTAATTTAATGTTATTTTTTTAACTATTTTAAAAAAATTATAATATATTTGTTTAATAGTTTTGTTTTAGGATATAAAAAAAGTATAAATATTATTATAAAAGATAAAATATTAGTAAATAAATTAGATTTTTTTAAATTAAAATTTAATTAATTTTTTGATTTATGATAATTATAAAATATCACCATATTTTTTTAAATCAAAAAAACTAAAATTATAATATCATTAATTTATTAATTTTATAAAATTCATTTATTTAATAAATTTTTTTTAGATTTTATTATCTCCAAAAAAACTTATCCTCAAAAAATCCATTTTTTCCCTATTTTCTTCTTTATCATATTAAAAATTATAAAAGATAATTAAAATCAAGAAATTACACTCAGAAAACATAATTTAAACTAAACATACTATTCATATAATAATTTAAATTTTCATATATAAATTATTGAAAAATAAAATATTATAAAAAATGATTTCTCATTTAATTATCTTATCATTATTATCATTTTCTTTTCAAAGCTTAAACTATACACCTAAACACATAGTTAGTTTAACATTAATAAATGCAAATAAAAGATACTCAATATTAGATACAGGAAATTACTTAATGGGAAATAAAAATGGTTTATTACAATTGAATAATATTTTTTACCAAGCAAATATAAAAACATATATTTATTTTGTAGGTCAATTATCAAGTTATGATAGTTCATTTTTAAAAATAGTATCAACAGAAGTTGGACAAAGATTTGATGGAGATATAAATGCATATAATTATATTTTTATAATTTTTGCAGTTGAAACAAGAAGATATATTTATAGAATTGGTGAAAGAGCAAGAAATTTAATAAAAGAACAAGAACTTGAACATATAATTAAAACAAATTCAAAATATTTTGAATATTCTGATTATTCAAATTTTTTGAAATTTTTGACTGCTCAATTAGAAAACACAATACTTACAAAAGTAGAATCTTCAAAATTTACAATTCAAAAATTATTAGATTATACAGTGACATATATTAGTTATCACAGAAATTATTTTATAGCAGATCCACATAAATATTTAATGAATAAATTAGATTTTAATATGGCAGAAATGCAATTAGAAAGATTACTTAATAAAGGAATTAAAACTTTTATTTATCTTGTTAAAGAAATTGACTATTATTCAAATAATTTTGTAAAAGAACTTGCTTTAAAAATTGGAATGAAATTATATAATGATTCTAATGCTTCTAATGTATTTGTTATTATTTTCTGTATTGATAAAAAAAGATATTTATATCATTATGGAACTCAAATTCAATATCATTTTAATATTAATCAAGTTGATAATATTTTAAAAAATCAAGGAAGTAATTTTTCAGGAGGATATTATCATAATGTTATTATGGCTCTTTTGCAAGGACTTTAGGTTTTTAATTAATTTTTTATAATTTAATTTGGTTTTTTATAATTTGAAAAATTAAAAAATTTCTATTTAAAATTTTATAATTTATAATTTTCATTAATAAAAAATATATTATATTAATATCTTCCAACTATTTAATATTCTATAAAATAATATAAAAATAATGAAATAAAATGAATTTAAATGTTTTATTAATAACTTTTTTTGAAAATAAATAAAAATAAACAATTATAAAAATTTAAAAGAAAATGAAAAAGAATTTAAATAGGCATTTTATTCTCCAATAATATAATTTTAGGAAAAATTATAATAATATTATTAAATATTTTAGATTATATATTTTAAAATTAATTCAATTTAAATATTTTAAATGTATTAAAATTAGAAATTTTTTGATAAGTTTTATAAGATGGAATTTTTGAAATGTGGTTTATTTCTTTGTATTTTACTAGGATTTCTAAATTATATCATAGTAAAATAAATAATAATAATTCTGAAAAAGATCACATATTTATTTGATGAATGAAATAAATTTTTTATTTTCAATTTTAAGATTAATTTATTTCATGTTTTAATAATAAATTAATTATCATTAGAAAATTTTTGTAATTGATTTCTGTTTTAGTAATATAAATCCTAGAAATATTGAATATGTTAAATATTTTGGAAAAAATGTCAATCTAAAATCCTTTTTTAAAAAAAGTAGAAAAAAATATATAAAAAATAGTGAATAAAAATTATTTCATCAAAGAGTTAAAAAAAGTTTAAAAATTGAGAAAAAAAATAGAATAAAAACGATAAAAATTACAATAATAAAAAATTTAAAAAAAAAAATAAAAATAAAAGATTCAAAAAATGTCAAAAAAAATACCAACAAAAAAAGTAGAAAAAAAAGTTTTAAACATTACTTGAAAAAATGTTTAATTAAAAGTTAAAAAAATTTTAACAAAAATAAAAGCTAAAAAGTATTAAAAAAAAAGAAAACAAAATATTTTGAAAATATTTTTAAAAACAATTAACAAAAAGCATTATAAAAAATGGAAAAAAAATTGATTAAAAAAATATATTAAGTTTATAATATTTTTTTTCTATATAAAATTATTAATACTTTTAATTCCTCCTTTTATTCCTTCATCAGCATGATATACTTCAAATTGAAATTGATACATATCTTTTATGTAGAAATTCTAAATCACCTAGTTGAATATATCTATTTTTACTTCTTTTCCCATTTTTATTAAATCACCTGTAAAATGTGGTAAAAAAATAATTTTTAATACTATTTTATAGGCATATAATACCAATCCAGAACAATAAAACTTCATCTTACTTTACCAAATACATAATCAACTTTCCCTTTATTTTTCATTGTTTCCTTTAAAATATCATCACAAGTTACCATAACATCATGAGAAAGTTTGTATATATATAAATTACTGATAACTCTTTTTAAAAAATTTATCATTTTTATTTAATTATTTTTACTAATATTAAAATTATTAAGATCAAAATAAGGATTAGAGATTGGGCTCAATCTCTAATCCCTACCAATAAATTAAAAAATAATAATTTATATGAATTATTATTTTAAATTTTAGTAAATAAGACAAATAATTATTAATTTATTTTTATATTTAAATACTTTTAATATTTAAAACATAGAATCAAATATAAAAATAAGATATAAAAAAAAATATTATTAACTATTTTACTTTTTTAACTATTTATCTCTTTAACTCTATAAAAAAGACTAATAAAAAGAATTTTAAATAAAAATGCCAGAAATAGGAGGATTAATTGATGCAATAAATTATTGGAGAAGTAAAAAAGGTGGAACTGTAAGGGCAAACAATGACTTAATAAATGAAATGAAATCACATATGTATGGTACTCCTTCTCATCCTGGAGTATTAATTGAAGTATTAAAAGGTGTAAAGGATAAAATTAAACAAGCAAAAAAGAATAAGACTTATCATATAAAAAGTGCACCTGGCTCTTATAGAGGATGTTGGTGTCCTACTTTAGGTTCATTCTCATTTAATATAGAATATGATTATGACTTTAGTGATGAGCCTGAAAGAAAAGATCATACAATAAATTTTCATTTTTGGGGTTATGATACTTGGGATTTTGAACCTAAAAAAGTTGAGTGGTATGATTTACCTGGACATTTAAGTAATCTTGTTGAAGAAAAAATTCCTAATTTGATTGCAGGAGATGGAAAACCATTTGATATTACTTATGATTTTTATTGGCAACTTTCTTCTAAAGATGGTTGTTCCATTTTTTAATTCACTTATCTTTATTTAGTTTAATTAATTTGTTAAAAATAAAAATAGTTAATTTATTATTATGTTATTTATTGAATAATTAAATAGAATACTTATTTTTTTGAAATTTTTAAATTGAAATTAAATTTAATTATTTATTTTAAAATTTAAAATTATGGTTAATATAACAATAAATAAAATCATTTTTTTCATTTTTCAATATTGTATCATAATAAAAATATTTTTGATGCTCTAGTAATTCTTTCTTATTAAATAATCTGCCATCTTCAATTTCATAAATACTTTCAATTTTTCTACAAATTCCAATAACTCTCATTAAATTAGCTAAATTTGAAATTCTATTTGTATAATCTTTACTTTCTAAAACTTTTGCATCAAATGTAGGTTGATTTTTTATAATTTCAAATAATTTTTTTTCATTTTTAATTATAATTTATTTCAACATTCACCAAAAAATCTAAATGTCTATCAAATTTTTCATTTTTCAGTTGAACTACCATCTTCTTGTATTACAATTCTTTTTTTTTATCTAATTTTTTTAATTTAATGAAAAAAATATATTTTCAAAATATTTTTTAAAACAATTTACAAAAAGCATTATAAAAAATAGAAAAAAAATTTAAATTAAAAGAATTAATAAAGTTTAGAATAAAAGAAAATTTGAAAAAAAGTTGAAAAATGTTTAAATAAAAATTAAAAAAATTTTAACAAAAAAAAAAATAAAAAAATTAAAAAAATGAAATCATTATTAAAATATAATTTAAAATAAATGATTATGACTCTTATTGTTTTTATATTGATTTATTGATTTTTTTAAATATATAATATTTTTTAAATAAATAATTAATTTATTGCATCAATATAAGATTAATTACTGAGAATATTTATTTTTTTTAAAAACTCATCAATATTAAATCATCAACATAATTATATTTTTCCAAATTTTATTTCAGTTATTTTATATAAAACATATTATTTAATTATTTTTCAAAAATATCTTTATTATTAATAGAGAAATTATATCAATTCTAAAATATTAAATCATTATATAAAAAGAAAAACATCTTCAAGATATTTTTTCATAATAAAATATTAATGATAAGTTTTAAAGATGTTACCTTTTACTATATTTTGATTTAATTAAAAAGATTAAAAAGTCTACCAATATTTTTATTTATTTTATTTCCATAAAAAAATTTAGAAAAAAATTCTTTCATCATTTCTTTTTTAGATTCATTTAAAATTGTATTAAATCACTTTTATGAAATCTCCTTATAATCAGAATTAATTAATAGAGTTTCAATTAATAAATCAAAACTTTTTTATAATTTCATTTGTTGATTTTTTTATTATTCTTGTTACATCTATTAATATCTTGTTAATCTTTTTTTCTTATAATTAGAGATAAATAAATTCATAATTGATAAAGAAGATATATCTCTTATATAATCATATCATATTTAATTATATTTATTTTTCTTTTTATTAAAAAGTAATTTATTTTTGTTTGTAAAATTATTTTTTTTTTATGATTTTATCATTTTTAAAATATAGGATTTTTTAATTTTATAAATTTTTTACTTTTTATTTTTTTTATTTATTTTAATATTATATTTAATATTAAATTGAGATATAATGAAATTAAATCAAACTTCAAGTCAATTTTTAAAAACTTCTATTTCATTTTTTGAAAATATCTTAGAAAAAAGAAATAAAAATAAAACTGTTTTTTTCAGAAATAAATCCAATGATGAATCAAGAAATTTTAGTCAATTAAATAATTATAAGAATAAAAACTTGGTATTAAAAAATATTTCATTTTATCTAACTAAAAGTAAATATTTAAATTTATTTAATATAAAGAAAAATTTATCTTTTAAAAATTATTATAGTCGAAATAAATTAACTGAAAATGAAAAAAAAGAAATTAATTTAAAAAAAATAAAAAATTATAATAAAAAACAAGTTTATGAAAATTTTGATGAAAGACAACAAATAAGACAATCTAATATAAAAAGTTCAGATTATAAAAGAAAATTACGTTTAAAAATATTTAATTTATTAAGAAAAAATTCAATATCTTTTTGTAAAAAATTTGAAAATAAAAATATGAAATATAATAAAAAAATAATATCATATTTAAAAGGACCAATTTATTTTAAAAAAGCAGTAAATTCAAATTCAGAGTTTAAATATAATTATTTAGATAGAGAAAATAATTTAATATCAACTATTTATAATCCTGAGATAAAAGATAAAAAAATACCTCAAGAAATATTAAAAGAAGGTTTAAATAATGAAGAATTAAAATTATTATGGCAAAATCCAAATTATTATTTATATTTAAATCCTTTTTTAAAATATGCTATAATTAAAGATAATAAAAGTTTATTAAATAATTTTCAATTCGAAGAAAAATTAGAAAAAATTACTAATATAAATTCACAAAAAAATTTGACTTTAAAAGGAATAATGGAATTAAAAAATATTGATAATAATAAAAATATAATTGAAAAAACAATAGAAAATGTAAAAGAGAAAGTTAAAAACAAAATTATGAAATTACAATTATATAAAAGAAATAAAAATAAATTTAAAATCGGTCAAAGAAATATTCCAGATAATTTAAAAAAAGAAATTGATAATAAATTAAGAAAAAGTTTACAATTATCATATAGTTCATCTCATATTCATTTTTCTAAATTTTCTGATGAAAAAATTCCAATTGAAAATAACCTAAAGGAAATATCTTTAATTAAAAATAAAAAGAATATAGATAAAGGAATTGAAATACATTATAAAATGTTAGAAAAAATAAAAAAGGAAAAAACTATAAATAATAAAATTAAAAGTTTAAAGAATAAATTTATTAAAATCTATAAATAGAAAAATAAATATATTTTTAATAAAAAATTTAATTTAATGGATAATGATAATAAAAAAAAAGAAGAAAAAGATAATACAAAAAAAAATTTAATTAAAACACTTTTGTTAAAAAAAATAAATGTTTATAAAAAAGAAAATAAAAATATTCTTGATTCAATAAATAAATCTTTAAATGATTCAAATTCATTTTTTTCATATATTGTAGATGGAAAAAAAATAATAATAGGAAAAAAAATTCCTCAATTAAAAGATGAACCAATTTCAATTAATGAAAAAGAATTTAAACCAAATCTGAAAGGATTGAGAAAATCAATGTCTCCAAATTTCAAAAATAAAAAAAAAATAAGTCAAAAGTCTTTAAATAAATATAATCAAAATTTATCTTTAGTTGATAATTATAATATGATAATTAATAATAGTAATAATTATATATCAAAAGAAAAAGAAGAAAGTTCTAGTAATATATATAAAAAAACAATAAAAAATATAGTTAAAGCATCTTCTATTCCATTAATTGAAAAATATCCTATTAGTGATACAGAATTAAATGATATATATGATAGTTATAAACAAATCGAAATAAAAAATAAAGATTCTTTAATTAATAAAAAAAAAACACCTTTTAATTTATATAATAATTATAATATTAATAGAAATAATTCTAAATCAAATAATGTTTCATTATTAAATTCATTAAGAAACACTTCTTTAAATCTTTTAAATAGCAGTACTGAAAAATCATTAAATTCATTATTAAAATTGCAAGAAAATACATTAAATTTAAATAAAAAGCATATTATAGAAAATAAAAAAATAGAAACAAAAATAGCAAAATCAACAAAAAAAGACAAAAAAGATTTATTAATGAATCAAACAAATTTTTATAGAGCATTTAAAGAAATAAAATATAAAAATGAAAATGAATTAAGTAGTAATCATTATTCAAATACATTAAAATGGTTAATGAATTTAAGATTAAATGACAATTTTTCAAAAAATAATTTAAATAGAAACTTTATAAAAGAAACTTTTATTAATACTGGTAGTTTAACAAGACCTAAATTTGCAGTAATATATAAAAACCTTAATAAACAAAATGAAAAAATAAGAAATCATTTTAATAAATTTGATTATTTAAAATTAAGTAAAAGTCAAAAATCTTTTAAAAGTAAAATAAATGAAGCTTTTAGTGATTTAGATGATTTAAGAATTAAAGGAAAAAAATTATTAGATTATGAAAGAGAAAATTCAAGTTTAATTAAAGGAAAAAAAATTATTTATAAAAAAATTCATAGAAAAGATGAAAAAGAGGATTTAGATTTTATTTATTCATATTCATATAAAGATTTTGCAAGAAATCAAATTATTGATAATTGTAGTAAATTACATAATGATTTTGAAAAAGTTGAAAAAATGTAAATAATAATTTATATTTAAATACTTTTTATTTTTTTTAAATTATGAATAAGAATTATTGATAAAAAACAAAAAAAAAAAGAAAATAAAAAAAAAATTAATTTTCTTTCCTTAAAAAAATAATAAAAAAAGATTTAAATTAAAAAAAATGACAGAAGACCAATCATCAATAGAAGAATTAAAACAAAAAAAACAATCTTTAGAAAATGAAATATCATCTTTAGAATCTCAATTACAAATATCATTAGAAAAAGAAAAATTACATCAATCAACATTAACAAAAATAAAAAAAATTCAAAGTGAATATGAACAAAGTTACTTATCATCATTAAATGATTATAAAAATAGAGAAAATTCCCTTAAATCACAATATTTAAATTATCAAAATCTTTTAGAAAAACAATATAATGAAAGTGAAAGAAGATTAAATGACGAAATATCATTATTAAAAAATCAATTAAAACAAAAAGATGAAATAATATCAACATTACAAAAACAAACAAATGATTTAAATAATGCTTTATCAAAAGGAGAATTAGATTTTCATTTTAAAGAAAAAAAATTACAAGATGAAATATTATCAAAAACAAGAAAAATTGAAGAATTAAAAGAAAATGGGAATGAACTTGCAAAAGAAGCACAAGAAGAAATAGGTAAATTATATATTGAATTAGAAAATGCTCATCAACAAAGACAAAGTATAAATGAAAATAATAATAATATTAATAATAATATAAATAATAATATTAATAATAATAATATTAATGAAGATAATATTAATAATAATTTAAATGAAGAAATTGAAAATGCAACAAGTGAAATGGAAACTAATATTAATAGTGGAATGCCATCTAATTCTGTTGTTTCACCTATGATTCAAGGTTCTTTATTTCAAATGTATACTCCTGAAAATAGTAATAATAATAATTTTAATAATTTAAATAATAATAATTTAAATAATAATGTTGATTTTACTGATCCTAAAATTCAACTTTATACTTTAGAAAGTGAAAATAATAATTTAAAAGAAGAATTAATTAAAAAAGAAGAAGAGTTAAATTTTTGGAAAAGTATTAGAGAAAATTTAAATAAGAATATTACACATTCTATTAATAGAAATGATTATTATAGTACAATGAAAATTCAACAATTAGAAAAAATATTATTTAATTATGGAAAAAAAATTAATGATTTGAAAAATTTATATAATAGAACTTTAATTGAACAAAGAAGAGAAAAAGAAGAATTAAAAAGAAATTATGAAAATAGTTTAACACAAATTCAAAATTTGAATTTGAATAATAATTTAAATTTAAGTAATCAAATAAATAATATTGAAAATACAAATAATTCTTTAATTGGAAATAAAAGTCCTTCTGTAAATTTAAGTCCTCAAGAAATTCCAACAAGTCCTTCTAATAATGTTAATATAAATAATATTTTAAATACTATTCCTTCTGCAACTGAAAATACTGTTACTAATTCTAATTATAATTATTTGAATAATGAAGAAGCAATTAGAAATCAATTTATTAAAGATAAATTAGAAAGTATTAAAAAAAATAATCCTGATGTTTAATTTATTTTTTATTGATAAATGTTTATTTAATAAGATAAAGATAAATTTAAATTTTAAATTTTATTTTATATTATTTTTTTTATATTTTTTATTTTTTTCAAATTTTATTTTTTATAATAATTATAATTTATAAAGTTTTAATGGATAGAAAAAATTATTATGGAAAAAATAATAAGAATGATGAATTATTTTTAAGAAGAGAACAATTAAAAAATTTATATATGAATGAAACAAATAATTTACAAAATGAAATAATGAATAATAATATTACAAATATGAATGAAAAAAATTATTATAATATTATTCCTAATGATAATTATGAAAGACTTAATGAATTTAAAAATAATATTGGATATGGAAATTATAATTTTAATAATAATAATAATTATAATTATATTCAAAAAATGAATAGTAATTTTAATGTTGCAAAAACCCCAGAACAAAAAAAACAACGTGATAATTTTTTAAGAGGATTTGATATATCAACTAATAATTATTATAGAAATTTTTATAATTATAATAGTGGTAAATATAAAGAAATTTATGATTTTAATCATCAAAATAAATAAAAAAATATTAATATAGTTAAAAGTTAAATTACTTTTAAAATAAAAAAAAATTTTTATATTTCCCATTTTTAAAAACTTTTATTCCTATTCATAATAATAAAATATTTTTAATTATATTCATAATCGTTTTTGCTTGGTATTGGATTAATTATGAAATTATCAGTGACATTATTTGTAATATTAGGATTAAGAACATGTGTTTTATTAATAAATTCTTTCAAATCATTATTTCTTTTATCCTCTTTGTAAAATTTATTGAAAATAATAATACCAATTCTTTTAGGTAATTCAATAAATTTTTTAGTAAAATAATCCTTAATAGTTTTTTTAATAACATTTATTAATAAACCATCTTCTTTATTATAGTCTTTTGGTGCTTCATTTCTATTTATAACTTTTTCAGTAACTTCATATAAATTAGTTCTATAAAGTGAATTTTCATCTGATATAATTCTTTTAACTTCATCCTCAAATTTATTAAATTTATCTATTTCTTCATGTATTGATTGTTTTAATGAAAGTGATATTTCTTTATCTATTTTAGATATTTTTATGGTTTCATTTGCATAAGCAGTTATTTGATAATATAAAATATCATTAAATAATACTAAATCTGTTTTTACATTTGAAACTCTTAATTTTCTTAATGAATTAATAAAAATATCTCCAATACAAATATTAAATAATTTTGTATAAACAAATTTTTTAAAACTATTTTTTCCTATTTGGTAAAAAATACTTATTATATTTTGTTTTTCAGAAGGACTTTTATTTATACTGTAATAATAATAAACAACACCATCACTAACATTTTTAATTGTAAAATTTTTTTTTGGTTCAGTAGCTTCTTTATGATTTTCCATAACTTTTTGTTTTATTATATTTGAAAAGTTATCTGCCTTTTTTCTATCAATATCACCAATTATAGTAACATTTAAATGAATATTTTGAATAAAAGTTGAATAAAAATTTTCTTCAAAACTATCAACTTCTAATAATTTATCTAATAAAGTTTGTGGTTGAATATATAACTTTGAAACAATTGCTTTTAATATTTCAAAAGTATTTTTTGAAACTGATTCAATTCCAGTTTGAGAATATTCTAATAATAATTGTCTAAATTTTGCCCTTCCTATTCTTTGTAAATATTTATCTGCATTAGAATGTTCAAATATTTTGTTTATTATTTTTTGAAATAAGTCTTTAATATAATTTTCATTTTTTGTATCATTAAATAATATTAATTTTAAATAAAAGAAATCTAATTTTCTTTTTACTTCAAATGAATTTGCAACTTCGAAATATTCACTAAAATATTGTTTTAATAAACCTTCTATTATAAATGGCATTGTTAAAGTTGATAATAAATGAGTATTATCTAATGAACAAGGATAATAATTTGGTGAATAAAAATGAAAAACAAATTCAACTTTAGGTATTTCTAATTGTCTTTCTGTTGCAAAATAACATTCATAATAATTATTGTTGAATAATTGAAATGTGGACAAAGAGTCATTTAATTCATATTCTGATTTTGAATACTTTACTAAATCGGATTTTGTAATATTTGGAATATTTTGATTTACTTTTCTTATTTCATATTGATTATTTTTTATTAATAATTTATTATCATTTAAAACATTATCTATTCCAGATTTATAATAATAATTTAATTTATGAAGGTCCAAAATCTTATTTGACATAGTTTTATTGAAAGCATTAAAAATGGTTTCTTCATATGTTGCTAATACAATATTAGAATTTTCCTTATTCATTTTTGATATAATGTCTTTAATATTTTTTTCAATAGTTTCAGAATATTCTGGAAAAACTATTTTTTTTAAAAAATTATTATAATCTCCACTAAATAATTTATTTGAAAGTGTAGATGTTAATTTTGCAATATCTTTTGTATTTTCTTGTGTTTTAAAATTAAACTCATAAATATCTTTTAAATTATTATATAAATCTTTATTAATATTTTGTGATATTTTTTCAATATAACTATAAACATCATTGATAACATTTATAAAAATTGTTTTAGTAGATTTTCTATTTAAAAGTAATCTAAAAGAAAAAATATTAAAATTACTATAACCAATATCACTTTCATCAATAATATACTCAAAAGTTTCATTATTCATTAAAGTATTAATTAAAGTTTTATTTTCTCTTGAAAAGAAAATAAATTTAAAATATTCTAAAGCAATTTTAATATTTGGATTTGATTGAGAAAAATAAAAAGAAAAATGAATATTATTCCAATTATTAGATCTATAAAGTGCAAACATATTTAAATTGTCTTTTGAATAAGGTTCCTTTTTTAATTGTTCAAACTTTTGTTTAAATAAAAAAGTTTCAGAACTTAAAGAACTATGGGCATCAAAAGTAAATTTACTTTGTAATTCTTTTTTCATTTCCTTAAGACTTAAATTAGAATATAAAACTAAAGTCATATCTTTAGTTTTATAAAAAGTATCAAAATAACTTTTAACATCACTTAATAAAAGAAGAGTATAATTATTTTTTTTATTCGGATCATTAGTTTTATCCATTTTTTCTCTTAAAGTCTCAATTTTTCCAAGTGTTGAATTATGATAAGGATGATTTTTATGAGCTAAATCTTTAAAGACTTGTTTAAGTAAATATTTACTATTATTTGTAGCATAAAATTCACTATCAATAGCTTCAACATTTGAAGACATATATTTTTCTAATTCATCTTTTAAAGTGTCATTATTATTATTAATAGCTAATTTTGGTTTATCTAAAATACTAGCAAAAATATCTAAAATTTTAATAAAACCTTCATTATAAACATGAAATGAATAAATAGTCATATTATTTAAAGTATTAATAATATTTACACCTTCCATTTCTTTAATTTTATCGATAAATGTATCTGTGTCATTACCATATTTTTCACTTCCTGCTAAAATCATTTTTGAAGAATAAACTGCTAATCCTACTATTAAATCATAGAAACTTCCTGCTTTAACTGTTAAACTACCACCACTTATTTTTGTTTTTTTATCTGAAATTAATGCTACTTTCATTTTATTTGTTAATTCATAAAAAATATAATCTTTATTGTCTATTAAAGGACGATTTATATTTTTACCATCATTTAATACTTTTATTTGATTTCTTAATAAGAAAAATATAATTATACTTATAATTAATAATATAAAACCAATTGAGAATATTTTAATAATTGTTGATTGTCTTTTTGGATCTAGTTTTATTTCATTTTCTTCATTATCAACATTATTTACTGTTTTATCTTCCATTAATCTTTCTGTCATTTTTTTTTTAAATATATCTTAATTATTATTATTTAATTATTTTATATTTTTTTTTATTTTTATAATTTATTAAATATTAAAGAAAATAATATTCTTTTTCCTTTTAAAAAAATGAATTATGAATTTAAAACAAATGAAATGAGAAAAAATGAAAAAAATAAAGAATTAGAATTAACTTTTGATATAAGAAATTTTTTAAATTCTGACATTCAACCAAGATATAATAATTTTAGAAATTATTATGAAACATATGATTTTCCAATGACATTCTTTGAAGTAATAGTAACATCTTTTTCAATTGGTTTTTCAAATTTTGGAACTTTATCAGATAAACATGAAATAATATTTAAATATTATGTTTTAAAAAGAAAATTAATTTCAGAAACAACTTATTTTAATATTTATTCTTTAAGTAGTATGATTCCAGCAGCAACAATAGTACAATTAATTGGTTCTATTATAATAATAAAAACAAAAAATTATTTTTATTCTTTTTTTGGAACTTTATTTTTTATTCTTCCTGGAATTATTTTTTGTTCTTTTTTAGGTTTTTTATTAGAAATATATTTAAAAGATTTTTTAGATTATTCTGAAAAAGTTTCTTATATTGAAATTGGATTTGAACAATGCGCACTTGGGTTAATATTAGATTATTTAGTTGAACAAAGTTTAAAAATATCAAATTCTACTTTTCAAATTGGATTAATTGTTATTAGTACTATTATTATGTTAATTTCTAATAATTTTTTTACTATTACTATTGCTTTATTAATTTTTGGTTTTTTATCAATGAGAAATAGAGAAAGTGAATTTTTATTAGAAAAAGCAAATTCTGATATTATTAATTCAATTAATGAAATAAATTCTTTTTATTATTATTTTAATATTTTATTATATTTTGGAATAGGAATTTTTCTTTATGTTTTTTATAAAAATTATTTATATTTTAAATTATATATTATTGGTTCTTCTGTTTTTGTTGATTATTCAGTTATAAATTATTTTCAAAGTTTATTTTTTAAAGAAAAAAATTTTAAAAATGATAATTTACTTTTATCATTTGGAATAATGAGTTTATGTCAAGGACAAAGTTTTAATATGATAAATATAATAATGATTAAAGAAGGAATTTTTGTTTTATTAAAAACTATTGGATTTATTTATTTACCTTCTTTTTTTTTTGGTTTTCTTGGAATAAACTCAATTAATTATTTAAATGAAAATCCAGATATTCAATTTTTTTTAAAAGGAATTAAAACAAGTTCAATTGGTTTTGTTGTAGCATTAATTCCAAATTTATTTTGGGAATGTTGTATTAAAAATGAAAAATACAATTTTATATTTGGAATTTTAATTATATTAAATGGTTTATTTTGGTTTCGAAAACAAAAATTTTGGATTGGATATATAAGTTGTATTTTATGTTCTTTTATTATTTCTTTTTTTTAAATTAATTTTTTTATATAATTTATAATGTTATTAAATATTATTTTATTATATATTATTATTAAATTTTTTATATGAAAACTATTATTTTATATTTCTTCATTTTTTATTTTGTTTCATTTTGCAAAAATAATATTTTAAAAAGTTATTTCACAAAATATTATTATTCAAATCCAATATCAATTCCAGAAATAAATGGATTTTTATTATTAACAGAATCTTCTTTAGATGAAGCATTTGAATTATATGAAAAATTATTTATAATATTTATTAATTCATATGATGAAGAAAAATTTCTTCCAATTTATGAAGAATTATTAAAAGAAAATATTTTTGATAATTATAAAATTAAAATAGGTAAAATTGATCCAATTTATCATCCAAATATTTTAAAAAAATTTAAATTATATGGTTCACCACATAAAATTTTATTTAATGATAATGGAAAAAGTCAAATTTATTTTAATGGTAAGGATTCTAGAATTGAAATAATAAATTTCTTAAAAAAACACAATGACGTTCCCTTAATACACATTTCATCAAAACAACAATTAAATAATTATATTAAAAATAATTTATATTCATTAATATTTTTTGGAAATAATGAAGAATATATAAAAATAATAAAAGATAAATCAATAAAAGATTATTTAAGAGAATATGCATTTGTTGATAATTATGATTTATATAAAAATTTAAATGATATTAAAAATAATACATTAATGTTTATTTCACCTTATGATGATAAATTATATTATCTTTATAATAATGAAATTAATGAAGATAATATTAATAAATTAATAAAAAATAACTCATATCCACTTATAATATATGATATAGATTTAATTGAAAAAGCTTATAAAGAAAATAATAATATGTTATTTATAGTTAGAAATAAAGATGATGAAAAAATAGATTTTTTCTTTTATAAAATTTCAAAAACTTTAAAAGGACAATTAATTTTTGCATTTATTTATAAAAATTTTAAAAAAAGTCAAAATTTAATAAAAGAAATAAACTTCCCTAATCCAAATATAAATATTCAAATAACAATAGTTGAGAATGGAAAATATTATTTAAATGAACCATTTACAGAGAATAATTTTATAAAATTTTTAAATAAATATTTAGATGGTGAATTTTATAAAATTTATAAAAGTGAAGAAATACCAATTTATCAAAATAATTCAATTTATAAAATTGTTGCAAAAAATTTATATAAAGAAGTAATTAGAAATGATAAAGATGTTTTTTTAAAAGTTTATTCTCCAAAATGTGGTCATTGTATTGTTATGCAGAAAGATTGGAAAAAATTAGGAGATGCTTTTTATAATATTAAAAATGATATTAGAATTGCTGAAATTAATTTATTATTAAATGATTATAAATTATGTAAAATTGGAATTTATCCTGGATTATTTTTTTTTAAAAATGGTTCTAAAGGAAAAATTATTAGATATAAAGGAAATCATAATTTTGAAGAATTTAAAAAATTTGTTATTGAAAATTCAAGTAGAAAATTAATTGATAATGGTCAGTTTGTTTCTTTAAAAGTGAATTAAAATATTATTTTTTAAATAATCAATTTTTATTTTAATAAATTAAAAAAAAATATTTTTATTTATAATAATAAATATTATTTTATTAAACTTAAAAAAATTTTTCATTGATTTTATAAAGATTTTTTTTCTATAAAAATTAAATTAATTTAATATAATTATGATATTAAAAATATGTGCCAAAAAATTGAAAAAGAAAAGAAATACTTTATAATAAATTTCAAAGAAATAAAAATAATAAATAAAATATCTCATCTATATATAATTATAATGAAACAAATTAAATTAATAAAATAGATTAAAATTATTTTTATTTTCTATAGAAACAAAAAATTTCATAATATGATTATCATAAATTTCCAAAACACCTTCTTTCTTATTATAATTTCTTCTAGCTAATTTAATTTGAGAACTTTTCCATCTTGGATTATATAACCTAGCAAAAAATTTAGCATTGGTCCATTTAATATAAATTTTAGAAATAAAATTAAAAGAATTCATAACAGAAAAAAAAGATTCATAAAATCCAATTATACATTTTGTTTTAGGAATAGTAATATTTTTATAATTATTTTCTTTCATATAAATTCTAAAATCATTATCATTAAAATTATTATCTTCTTCTTTTTTTCTATTTGAAAATATTATTTCATTTTTTTCATCAGTTTCTTTTTTTAAATTATGAATAATTCCAATTATACATCTATTATTTTTTTGTTCTGATTTATCTGGATTATCATAAAAAATTCCAAAAGGTTTATAAGTAATTGGTAATTTAAATTTATTTTTAATTGAATGAAATGTTTTTAATTCTGAATATAAATTATCATATTCACCTTTTTTTGATATATAAAAAATTTCATTTTCTTCAAAATTACCTAATGTTACTTCTATACCATTTGTTGAGAAAAAAAAACCAAAAATAAGTAAAAAAATCCAAAAAATTAAAAAATAAATTCCATATTTAAATTTAATATAAAAACAAAGTCCATTAATTGCTAAAAGTATTAATAACTCATAATCCATTTTTTTTCAAATAAAAAAAATAAAAATAATAATTAATTATTTAAATTTAACTAATAAAAGACTAATCAAAAAAATAAATATACATAATATCAACTTATTTATAATTAAAATTTTATAATTTTTCACACTAATGATAAAAATAATATAATTTCAAAAGAAAAAAATATATTATTTTAAAGGAGGAAGATTAGTATCTAAAACTAATCCAATTTGGTTTTTATTAACTAATTTATTATAATTTTCAACTTTTTCTCTTATAATTTTTTCATCTATATTTTTAATTCCATTTTTTTTATCTTCTTCAATTTTATTTAAAACAATTTCTTCAGTAGATTTCATATTAGGATTATAATTAATATCTAAATTAATAATTAAAAAAGAACTTCCTAAATAATTATTATTATTCATACCACCACAAATAATTAATTTATTACTATAAATAATAGAAGAATGACCACATCTTGTTAAAATTTTAAAATTATTAATTTGTGAATATAAAATAATTTTAATCCAATCTAAATTAAATAAATTTAACATATAAGTATCATTTAAAGCAAAAGATTCACTTTGATTATCATTTCTTCCTCCATGTATAATTAAAAAATTACCATTTTCATAAAAGTTCATAGAATGAAAATAACGAGGAGAAGGTTTTTTTCCATTTGTATTTACTTTAATCCATTCTAATATTTTAAATCCAATTTTTAATATATATAATTCATTAGAAATTCCATTTTCACTTTCACTTTTAGTTTTACCACCAAAAATATACCATCCTTTAATTTTTATATCATCTTTAAATAAAACTTGTTTTTTACTATCATTTTTTTGTAATAAAATACTCATATAAAAATCTGGATAATGATAAATTGAAAATTTATTATGATTTCTTATATCTTTTGGTATGATTAAACAAGCACAATGTCCAAATAAATAAGGACTTTTTAGTTTATTTGAAATAACACATTGACTCCATTTTTCATTATTATTATTATTAATATTATTAATATTATTTATATTATTTAAATTTAAAATAAAACTATCATTTAATACTTCATTATTATCTGAAATTCCTCCTTGAATTATCATATAATTTCCTATAATTTCTGCAACGTGATTTCTTCTTAATTTTGGTGAATTTCTAGTTGGAATAAATGGAATATTCCAAGTTAAATTAGTTAAATTTAAAATTTCTAAACCTAAAAAAATTCCACTTGAAAATATATTATTTTGTGATAAAGAATTATTTATTTTTGAACGACCACCAAAAATATAAATTTTATTTCTTTCTTTATCAAAAATTGAAGTATGACCAAATCTATTTGGTGATGTATTTGATGATGATAATTTTTGCCATATCATTGAATCTATATTTAATTTCCATATTGATATATTTTTCATTGTTGTACACATTCCTCCTATTAAATATAAAAAATTATGATTTAAATTTAAAGTAAATTGTTCTCTACATTCTGGGAAATTTTTATTTGGATATCTGTAATATGCAAATAATTTATTTTCATTTTCTTTTAAATTTAAATCTTTTTTTTGAATATTTCTATTTCTTTGATTTTGATTTTTCATTATTAAGGGAATTTTATTTAAAATTTTTGGATGAATCATTGTTATTCTTATTTTTGGCATTTTTATTGTTGTTTTTATTTTATATGATTCAATATTTTTTATTGATTCATCATATTTATTTTTTTGTCTTTCTAAATTTGATTTTGTCAAATCTTCATAAATTAAATTATTTGATTTTATTATTCCTAAAGAATGAATTGGACTTATATATCTTTGATTTCTAAATGATATTTTTAAATAAGGATTTATATATTTATTAAAAGAATTTGATTTATAATTATAATTGTAATAATTATGATTTTCAATTTCTGTTTTTTCTATTATTTTTTTAATAAAATTTATCTCATCTCTTGTTACATATTTTGTTGTTTCTTTTGTTTTTGATAAAAATTCATGATTATTATTTTTAGTTTTATTTGGTAAATAATTTTTCATTGTTTGATTTAATACATTTGTATATTTATCATAATCAATTTCTTCATCTTTTAAATATATTGTATTATTTGATATTATATTTGATGTTGAAGAAGATTTTATTATATTTCTTTTTAATATCGAATTTTTTAATTTACCAGAATAATTTTTCATTTAATTTAAAAAATTCAAAAAAACAATAAAAATTAAAAAAGAAAAAAAATAACTAAATGAAAATAAAATAATGGGATGTCAATGTAATAAATGTAAAAATAAAGAAAATCAAGAGGAAAAAGATTTACGTCAACAAGAAAATGGAATGAATAATAATTCAACAGATCAAAAATATATAGATTTTAATTCGAAAGATTCAATGAATAATAGTTCAAGAAGTCCTTTAACATTAAGAAATTTTAAACATTATATACCAAAACATCAAAAAGAATTATCAAATATGAATTATATAACAAATAATTTATCTTTTTCATTATATGAAATAATAAATAAATTAAGAACAAATCCAAAAAATTTTATTGATAAAATTAAAATATATAAAGAAAAAATTATAAGAAAAGATTATCAATTTTTATTACCAATTGCAAAAGAAATTTTTATTACTTTAAATAGAGGACCAAAAGCTTTTGATGAAACAATTGAATATTTAAATAAAGTTGAACCGATGAATTGTTTAATTATGAAAAATGAATTAAAAGTTAATGTTGATGAAAATAATTCTGAAAATTATGAAGAAGTGAATTTTACTTCTTTTTCTTTTTTGGAAAAAATTATTAAAGAAAAAAAAAAAGAATTAGAAAAAAATAATCAAAAATATAAAATTGAAGGGTTTCATTATGATAAAAGTACAGATAACCCTGAAATTAGTTTAATTTTACAAATTGTTGATGATAATATGGGTGATTGTTCCAGAAGAAAAAATTTACTTAATCCTAAATTTACTTATATAGGAATTTCTACTGTAAATATTAAAGATAATGTATTTTGTTATTATATGTTATTTGCTAATAAAAGAATATAAAACGTTATTTTATAATTTTTTAATATATGATTATTATCATTATTTTTAAATTTTTTAATATTTTTTTTTTTGTAATTTTTTATTATTTATAATTATTATATTTAAGTTTTTTTAATGGTAGAAATTATTATTTTTATTATTTTTTTTTTATTTTCAGAAAAAAAAAAATTGAAAAAAACAAAAAAGATAAAAAAAAATGAATGAAATAGAAACAAAAACTAAAAATGATATATTAAAAGAATCAGAATCAAATATTCCTCTTTCAGCAATAACATTTAACAGAACATGGGTTTTTTGGGAAAGTTACATAAAAAAGAAAGGAAAATTAAATTGGAAAGATTCATATAAAAAAATATTTGAATTTAATGACATAATAACATTTTTTCAATTTTGGAATTCTTATCCTGGGAATGACATAAAAAATATATTTTATAATGGAAATAGAATAATATATTTCTTTAATGAAAAATATAGAATTAATGCAATGAATATTTTTGAAAAGGGAATTGAACCAATGTGGGAAGATGAAAAAAATAAAGGAGGAAAATATTTACAATTTGAATATCAGATTAAAAAAATTGAATCTGAAGATTTTTGTAGAGTTTCTAGTTTAACTTGGAAAAAATTAATTTTAAATACTATGGGAGAAAATTATCCTGGAAGTCAATTTGTTAATGGATTAAGATTTGTTGATAAAACTGATTTTGAAAGAGGAAAAATTGTTTTGTTTAGAATTGAAATTTGGGTTAATAAATTTTTAAGTGAAGATTTATTAAATCAATTAAAAGAATTTATGATGAAAGAAATGGGATGTGAAGTTATTGAAGTTAAGGATATTAAATAAAAAATTAAAAAGAATTTATTATTTTTTTTTACATTATTTTTTTATTTAATTATTTATTTAGTTTTTTTTATGAATATAAATTAAAAACAATTTTTTTTTATGAAATACTTTTTTTTATATATTTATATAAAAATAATATTAAATTTAATTTATAATATATTTTTAATATAGAATCTAAAAATAATAAAAATATATAAAATAAAAACCAAAAAATAAAAATTAAAAAAGAATACATAAACAATATATAAAAAATAAAAAAAAATCAAATAAATAACCCTTACACAAATAAAAAAAAAACACAAAAAAAAAAATTATTTTTTTTTAGTAGTCTTAGACCTTTTCTCATTAATCTTCCCTCTACAAAAAGGACAAGCATCCTTATTTTGAACCCATTTATCAAGACATTTAAAATGAAAAATATGACCACATTTCAATCTAGTAACATTTTCTCCAATTTTCATTAAACAAAGACAAATACAACAATTAGGTTCTTCAAATTCATCCTTATCATTTTTAACAAAATATTTTTTAATCATTTTTTCTTTTTTTAATTTAATTTTAGGTTTTTGAACAGAATTTCCTCTTAATAAACTAATTTGCATAGCTAATCTTTCAATTTCTCTTTCAGGATCTTCAACACCCATCATATACATTCTATGTCTTCGAGCAGCATTTCTATTATAACGTGGATTAGGAATATTAATATTAAACATTCCATTATTTCTATTATTATTATTATTTAATTGATTTTCTTCTTCTTCTTCATATAAATAATTTATATTTGGATTTGGAAAATTTAATCTTTCTATTATTTCTTCTTCTGGGAATGCTTCTCCCATTTCAAAGGGATTGTTGTTTATTGAAGGAAAGTTTCTTATTTGATTTTGTTGACGCTGACGATATGACATTGTTTGGTAGTGAGATACATTTATTAATGAACCACAACGGTGACATGTTGTAAAGTTTGTGTTTGGTGGAAGGACTTTGTGATGAGGATAGTGACATTGGTCACATTCGAAGTTTACTGGAGTTAGTCTTTGCATTTTTTTATTTTAAATGTTAATTTTTTTTTTTTATTATAAATTTTTTATTATTTGATGATTTTTTATAATTATTAATGTTTAAAAATTGTAATTTTTTGTTTTTTTTAAATTGTTATTTTTAAGATAAATTGTTTATAATATTTATAATTCAAATTATAAATTTTCATTAAGTTATTTAATTAATAATTTGTAAATAACAAAATAATCTTGTTCTCAATCTTAATTTATACATTTCATTCTTTATAAATAAATTATTCAAAAAATTAAAAAACCCAATAATTCACTAATAAATATCACAAAAAAAAAATAATGAAATAATCATAAATAAATAAAAAAAACTCAAATTTAAAAAAAAAAAAAATCAATTTAAATAAACAAATTAAAAATATTAAAAACTAAAAAAAAAAAAATTAAAATGTCAGTTGCAGATAACTTTGACTACTCAATCCCAACATTAAACCGTAATCAAACAATGTACCTTCAAACAATAACACCAAATGACGCAAAAATTCATCCATTTAAAAAATTAGACACTCAACGTGACTGGTCAGCAAATTTATATAACTTAGACATAGAAAGTTCATCACCTCGTCGTTTTGGTATATTTACAAATAAAGTAGACTTCATAAACAAAGTAGATGACATAGAAAGAACAAATTCAAAAATATTACATTACCCATTAAATAAACCAGAATACAATTTATCAAATGCAGACATAGAAAAATCAAGTCCAAATATGGGAAATCTTCGTACAAATCGTTGTACAAATCCTTTAGAACCAAAATATTCTTTACCTAAAGTAGAAGAATATCCTCCAGAAATACCAAAATTTATAAGAGATCAAATTGATATTAAAGACATTCAAGGAACTCATCCTCAGAAATATTTTCAATGGGGAACAAGGGAAACTTTCCCTTTAGATAATCATGGAATTGAAGGTTCTAAAACAAAGAAAAAATATATAAGACAAAATGTTGGTAATTCTAAATATCATTATTTAGATTATTCAGATTTAACTAAGGAAATTTTTAAAACTGGAAGACATACTAATCCACTTGATCCTATTTATAATTTTAAAAATAAAAATGGAGAACCTTTTGAATATGGTGTTATTGAGAAAAGTAAACCACAAACTATTTATCCTTATACACATCCTGTTCCTTTTGGATTGAAAACTGATGATATTTTAGGCGCTCAAGTAGGAAGTAAAAATAAAATTAATGCTTTTACTGGAAGAAATTTTGAAATGACTACTAATGATATTAGAGGATGCTCTGTTGGAAGTTTAAAAAAAGGAATTAGTACTATGAGATGTACTAATCCTATTTATCCTAAATATCAATATTTAGGAAATGAAGAATTGAAACAAAATGATAATCAAAAGAAAAAAATGCAAAGAACACATTCTGTTGGAATTAATAAAAATTTTGGAAATGTTAATAATATTAATTTTAATAAGAAACCTTCTATTCATTCAAATGAAGAACAAAAAAATCCTGTTAATGATAATAATAATATTAATAATAACATTAATAATAATATTAATAATAATGTTAATAATGAAAATAATAATAATGTTAATAATGAAAATAATAATATTAATAATAATAATGATGGTAATTTTGATGAAAGGAATTTTGGAAATACACAATACGATAATCAAGGTTTTGGTAATGGATATTTTAATGATAAAGTAGATTTTAATCCTGATAAATATGTAAAACCAAATCCATTTTATGGTTTAATTCATGATAAATATGTAAATCCAAGTGATAATGCTGAAAATTTAGCAAAAATAGAGAAGGAAAAAATGGAAAAAAAAATTCAAAATATAAAAACTTTAACAGGAACAAATTTTTATAAACCAAATGCATCTCAATATTCAAATAATAATATAAATAATAATTTCCAAAATACAAAATTTAATCAATCAAATAATCAAATTGGAATAACAAATAATTCATTAATGAATACAACTAATTTAAATAATGCTTTAAATAGAACTAATTCAAGTATTATGAGTAAAACAGCAACAAATTCTTTTGGTTTAAGTAAAGGAAAATTATCTTATGCTCAACAATTAGATAAATTTATGTATACTAATAATTTAAAGTATATTGAACCACCTCAACCAATTCAACCTGAACCTGTTGTTGAAGATATTCCTGTTGAAGTAGTCGAGGATAAAGGAACAAAAAATAAAAGTGATATTAAGAAAGGAGGGAAGAAATAAGTTTTTATGTTCATTTTGTTTTTTAGTTTTTTATTTTTTCTTTTTTATTGTTTTTAGATTTTATATGAAATATTACATTTTTTTTTTCATTGGTTTTGTGGTTTTTTTTTACTATGAATTATTAAAAATAAATTAAAGTTTTTTTTTTAATTTTATGTTTTTTTTTTTTAAATTTAATTAAAATTAATTTAAATTATTTTTTTTATTTTAAAATAAATAATAATAAACATTTGATATTTCTATTGAAATACAAAAAAAGAAATTTAATATATAATTAAATATCATATAATGAATATTATTTAAATATTAAATTTATTTAAATGTTTAAATCTTAAAAAATATTTAAATAATAATAAAATATGGGAAATGATAAAATGAAAGCAAAAAATGATCTTTTAATTCAAAATGTAAAAGAATCAAAGACAATAAATGAACATAATAGAGCAATTCATTGTTTACTTCAATTAGAAAATGGTGACTACGCATCATGTTCTGATGATAGAAGAATAAATATTTATTCAAATAAAGATTTTAAATTAAAACAAAAAATAAAAGAACATGAACATAGTGTAACATATATTTTTAAAATGGAAAATAATCAAATTTTATCATCTTCAGAAGATGAAACAATAAAAATTATAAAATTAACTGATAATAATACTAAATATACATTAATTGATAAATTAACTGATAATCATGATTTTATTATTCAATCAATTGAAATTTCAAATGGAAATATTATATCACTTTCATCAAAAAGAACATTAAAATTTTATCAATTAAATAATAATAAAAAATATGAATGTTTTAAAGTAATTGATAAATCAGGAGTTAATTTTTTATTTGAAATACCAAATAAAACTTTAATAAGTGCATCTTATTTAGAAAAAAATATTAAATTTTGGAATATAGAAAATTATTCAGTTACTCAAATGATGAATAATATTTCAATAATTAAATCAATGGAATTAATGTGTATGTTAACAGATAATTTATTAGGAATTGCTGCAGAAAAATTTTATGTTATTGATATTGAAAATAAAAAATTAATTAAAAAAATTCAAATTAATAATGGAAATATACAATGTGTTATTAAATTAAATAATAATACTTTATTATTTGGAATTGAAGGAGAATTTAGTTTACATGGTAATAATTATCATTTTAATCAATATAAATTAAATGAAAAAGGAGATAATTTAGAATTAATTTCTATTAAAGAAAAAGTTCATAATACTGGAATTAATTATATGATACAAGGAAAAAATGGAGAAATTATTTCTTGTTCTGAACAAAGAATTAAAGTTTGGAAATAAAATAATTTTTTTTTATTCTATATTTTTTTTATATTTTTTAATTATATATCATTTACTTCATATTAATACAATTGTTAAATATAAATTATAATTATTTATTTAATGGGAAATGAAATAATGTTAAAATGCTGTGAAAATATAAGTAAAGATAATCAAGGAGCTTTTATTTTAGTTGAAAATAATACAAATAATAATAATAAAGATAATGATATTATATGTGAAGAAAAAAAAAATAATTTAAATGAAGATAATAATAATCAATCAAAAGATAATGAAAAATTAAAATCAACTAAATCAAATGAAATGAATGAAGTAAAAATTCCTAATAAAAAATTTATGACAGAATTTCCAAAAGAAATTCAATGTAAAAAGACAAATATATTTTTTGAAACTAGAAATAAATTAAAAGAAATAAATGAAAGTTTAATTGAAAAAAATAAAATAATAGAAATATTACAAGAGAAAGAAAAGAAAAAAATAAAATTTAAAGAATCTCACTCATCAACAGATCTTGATAATAAAGAAAATAAAAAAAATAAAAATGAAAAAATTATTTTAATATATGGTTCTCAAGAATCAGGAAAAACTTCTTTTGTAATGAGATATTTTGAAAATAAATTTGATAAATCTTATATTCCAAGTTTAAATGATGAAAAAACAATAAAAAATATTACTTTCAAATCAGGAAAAAAATTTAATTTTGAATTTATTGTTAGTAATAATATAAATGAAATAAAAGATGCTGATTGTTATTTTATTTTTTATGACATTTCATCTGAAAATTCTTTTGAATTTGCTAAAAAAATTATTAATGAAGTTGCAAATATAAATGAAAGTAAAATTTTCTTAATTGGAAATAAGAAAGATTTAAAAAATGTTATAAATGAAAAAGATGTAAATGATATATGTGATAAATATAAAAGTGACCATTTTTTAATTTCTGTTAAAGATAATATTGGAATTTCAAATATGATGGAAAAATTTGAAGAAATTTTTTGATTATAATATATAAAAATAAATATATGATTATATGATGTTTTTTTTGTTTTTTATGATAATGGAAATAAAATTATATATTGAAAAAATTTGAATAAAATCAAAATATCAATATTTTTTATTTTTAGTATTGTTCACTAAAAATGGTGTTTTTTTAACTATAATTGTATTAATTAATCTCTATTTTTCTAATTTATAAATAAATATTATTATTGAGTTTATTGTTATGAAATAGCATTTAGAATTGTTTCTGGTATTTAATTAATTTTTTAAATATATTTATTATTCTTTTTTATAATAAAAATTTATAATGATTCTTATCCGAATATTATTAAAATTTAATAGTAGATAGTTTCTTTTAATTATTTTATATAAGATAAATAAAAATAAACATAACATAAATAAATTAAAAAATTTATTAATTTTTTATTATAACTATTTTATTAAAACTTCTTTATATTGTTCAAACTTTTTCATTATAGAATAATAATCTTCAAAATCACAAATTAAAATCATATTGATTTATATTTCATATAAAAAATTATTAAAAAAAAGAAAGAAAATTAGTTAATTTTTTTTATCTTTTCCATAAAAAAAATAAAAAAAAAAAAATTAAATAATCAAACATAAAAAAAATTTAAAAAAAAAAAAAAAAAAAAAAAATGTCAAAAATAAACTCATGTATTTCCTTAAGTCGAGTACTTCCAATATCAAAACTAGAACAAAATATAAACGCAATATCTTCCTTAGTATATAACGATGATGACGTATTAGATTCATTTCTTCAAAAAGTAGACCAACCATTAATAATAAATACACAAAATGGAAATTTTATATGTTGTGAATATAACAGAGAAGGAGATTCATATCGTTATCCAGGAACAAATAATTATTATCCTCCCTTAGAAAATATAAATCCTCAAAATGAAAATTTATTAGATTTAGAAATTAAATTAAATAAACTTTTTAAAATTTATACTAAATTTTATTATTCTGAAAATGCAATTTCAAGTGTTTTTTGTTATGTTATTGATGAAGATAATTATGATGAATTTGTTGTTGCAGTTTTAATATCTAATACAATATCAAATGATGATAAAAATACAAATGGTAAATGGGAAAGTTCAAATTTATTAACTGTTAATATTAATAGAAATGATTTTGAAATTAAATTTAATTTAATTTCTTCTGTTAATGTTTATTTAAATGCTAGTTTAAAATTTGGAAATAATGCTAAATTATGTGTTAGTGGATCACTTACTAAAAATTCAGAGAAAAATATTAATTATAAAGAAAAAGATTTTAATCAAGATTTTCTTATTGATAATATTGGGAAAATGATTGAAGATTTAGAAACTAGAATTAGAGATGAAATTGAAGTTATTTATTTTCAGAAAACTACTGAAATTATTGATAGTATTAGACAAGCTAGTAATAAAAATGAAATCATTCAGGAATTAAGAAATATTATGCATTGAGAAAAAGGAAAATTGTTTTTTTTTATTATTTATTAAGATAAGAATTTTTGGTTTTTTTTTTTTGGGGTTTTTTAGTTATTTAATTTTTTATTTATGTTCTTTTTTTATAATTTATTTAATTTTTATTTATTTTTTTTTTATTGAATTATTTTAAAAGAAGGTATTGAAATTTTTTTTAAATAGAATATTAATATTTAAATTAATCATATGAAATATTATCTAAGTAAATCAATATTTCACATATAATTATAATAAATAAATTAGTTAAATATCAATATAAGTAATAATATAATAGTAACATAAATTAAAAATAATAAAGGTTGATATTTGGATAAAAAATATAATTTTTTTGTGAATGTTATTTTTAACAGTATAAATAAATATTTAATATATTATATATTAAATTAATAAAATTAAAAAATTTATTTTCTTCTCTATATTTAGTTAATTTTCAATTAAAAAAAAAGAATATAAAAAAAGATAATAAATTTTAACAAATAATTGATACTATTTTAATTATCTACTAACATCATAAATAATAAATGTTAATCTGTATATATCAACCTAAATAATAATATAATATTACTTATAAAATTATTTAAATTTAATAAAGATTAATTGATATATAATACTCTTCTACTAATTTGGATTATACATATAATAAATTTCTAAACTTTTTCACTTTCAGAATCAGTCTCTTTTTCATTTAAAGCATTTTTTCCAAATTCAATATTTCTTTCAGTATTAACTTTAATTTCATCATCATCTTCAATTTCTTCAATTCCTTTATTTTTCATCATCATTTCTTTGACTAAAGTAAATTCATTTTTAATACTTTTTCTTCTTTGTTCATTAAATTTTTCTTGTGATTCATTATCTTTTTTAGAATTTTCTATGTTATCAAAATTCGCTTTTATTTGATTTAAATTAAAGGATCTTACACCCATATTCCAACTTACACTATTTCTCTTTTTGTTTTTGCATTTCATAATATCATTTATATCTAAAGGATTTCTTTGCTTTAAAGATGATCTTTTTGGACGAGCTTCCATTTTTTTTATTGTATATTAATTCTACTTTTGATAAAGTTTTTTATATATAAATTATTATTAATGACTTATTAATATTTAATTTTAATCTAAAAATAATATTATATATTTTTATATTAATAATTTGATTTGTTTATCAATTAAATTTTTAAGTTTTATTTTCTAATAATTTTAATATTAAATTAACTACTTGATATAAAAAAAATTCTTTTCTAAATAAAATATAATTTATAATTATACCAAACAACTATTAGATAAATATCTTAATCATTATTGATTCTATCTTTTTTTCTAAAAAAAATTTGAATACTCATATTATCATCTATTTCTTATATAATTTATCTCTGCAAATCTTCAATTTTTCCTCTTATCCTCTCATTTAAAATTGTTATTATTGAAGAATATGATATTCTTTCTAATATTTATAATTTATTGTACAACTTATAAAATTTTTTATAAAAATTAATTTTATATTATTATTAATGGTGATAAATAATATATATTTCTATCATTTTCATATCTTCCAATATTAATTATTGATATTTCATTATTTAAAAAAAATTTAATATATTTGCTAAAAAAAATTGTAATATTTATAATATATATGTATATTTAATTTTTATATTTCAAAAACACATTCATTTGAATATTTTTATATTTAAAAATTTTAAAAATATAATCTCAAAAAAACAAATCATATATAACCTAAATAATAGATAATAATGTATAAAAAAATAATAAATATAATAAATAACATATATTATAATATTCTTGTAAAAAAGAATTAATTATAAAAAGTGAATTAATAGAAATTTAATAAAAAAATATGGTATCATGTTGCTTGAAAACAAATGAAGAATTTCCTTTAAATAGTAAATATAAACTACACAAAAATAAAAAAATAGGTAAAGGTGCATTTGGAGAAGTATATTTATGTGAAGAAATAGGTAAAAAAAATTATTATGCAGTAAAATTAGAAAAAATAAAAAATAATATATTAAATAATTCTCAATTAAAAAACGAATATAATATATTAAAATATTTACAAGGATGTATTGGAATACCTCAAGTTTACTTGTATAAAAATACAACAAATTTCAATTTTTTAATAATTGATTTACTAGGTTTAAATTTAGAATCTTTATTGTTAAAATGTAACAAACATTTTTCAATTAATACAATATTAAATTTAAGTATTCAAATGATAGAAATAATTGAACAAATTCATATAAGACATATAATTCATAGAGATATTAAACCAGAAAACTTTGTAATGGGATTAAATGATAAAAAAAAAAATTTACATTTAATTGATTTTGGTTTAAGTAAAAGATTTCGTAATCCAAAAACAGGAGAGCATATTAAATATAAAGATGGAAAAAATTTAATTGGTACTGCAAAATTTTCTTCTATTTATACTCATTTTGGAATTGAACAAAGTAGAAGAGATGATTTAGAAGGAATTTTTTATACTTTAATTTATTTATCTAAAGGAAATTTACCTTGGGGAAATTTAAAAGCAAAAAATAAAGAAGAAAAATATCAAAAAATATTATTTTTGAAAATGAATTATAATATTGAAAAATTATGTCAAGATTTACCTAATTGTTTTTCTGTTTTATTAAGTTATGTTAGAAGTTTACAATTTGAAGAAAAACCAAATTATGATTTTATAAAAAGAAATTTAAATCAAGAATTTAATTTTTCAATTTTAAAAAATAAATTTGATTGGATTGTTGAAGATGATTTATCTATTTCTAATGATATTAATGAAAATTTAAGTACTGCTAGTAATAATAAAAAATCTGAAGAAGAAAAAATTTCAAATTTGAAAAAAATTATGAAATAAAATTTTTTATTATTGATTAAAAGAATTATTTTTTTTGTTGGTTAAAAAATTATGTTTAGGTTATAAAAATATATGTAAATAAATAATGGAGATTTAAATTGCTCTTGAGATTAAAAATTTATTTTTTATATAAATGTAAATAGACTTATTAGTGTGTTATAATTATTGGAAAATAATTATTATAAATATTAAATTTTAACTTTATTTTCCTTATTTTTAAAATAGGGTAGAAATAAATATAAATTTTGTAATAATAAATTATATACTCCTAAATAGAAATAAGATGATTTGAAAAATAATAAAACTCAAATTTTCTTAAAAATCAACATTTTATGTTTTATTAATTATATAAAATTCATTATATAATAATTATTAATATATAATAATATTATAAATTATTAAAATATACACAAAAAAATCTTTTTTTGAAAATAAATTAAAAAAATTATTATTTTGACTTTTTTTCATTATTATTAATATCATCATCATCATCTTTTGCTCTAATAATTGTACCAATTTCAAGAATATAATCTTCATAAGAATCATCAAAACAATTATTATCTCTATCATTATTAATTAATTTAACTGAATTACTATCTTTTAAATTTTCAACATCAACATCTTTATCATTTATATTTTTACATTGACAACATTTTAAATTTAAAAAAAACATCTTTTCAAAAAAATTAAAATTTTGTATTAACCCAATAGAAAAAGAAAATCTTCCAGAAATTAAATTTTCAAAATGATCATTTATTTTATTTAAATATAAATTAATAGGACTATTCATATAAATTAAAGTACCAAATTTACTTCCTTTATCACAAATGAATAACTTATTATTTTTTTTAATAATAGAACAATGAATTCTCGAAACAGAAATATCTTTTAATTTAATTTTATTACTTTGTGTTCTTCCAACTGTAATTTCATCATTTTCTTCATTCATTTTAAAAATAATTAAACCTTTTCTAAATGTTCTTTTTTTTGAATCATCAAATAAAGTATAATCACAAATTGCATATGAATCATAATCATTTTCTATATCAACCATAGGATAAATTGTATTTTTATATTTTAAATATTTTGGATATTCATATTTACAAATTTCACATTCAAAATTTTTCCAAGTATAAAATTTAAAATTTTCATCTATTTTTTTTTGCATTTTTATATCAATAAAATGTTTTAAACATTTATAATGAATAAATTGCATTGAACCAGAACATTTACAAGGTGAAATTAAAGGATTTTCTATATCACTATCGCTTTTATAACATATTCTACAATAATATTTTTGATTTGAACTTGAGTCTTCATATAAATTTTCATTTTTTTCATTACTTATTTTTGAATCATTTAATGATTGATTTACATTTGTTATATTATTATTTGATAAATTTAAATTATAAAATGAATTATTACGAAAAAAATTTGAATTTTGAGGAAAAAAATTTATTTTACATTGTTCTATTGAATTATTATTATTTTTAATACAAATTTTATCAAATTTTAATCTTACTCTTCCTAATTTTATTATATCACCTTCTTTAATTTCAGTTTCTTTATTTCTTTGTGAAATTTTCCATGTTCTTGTTATTTGGGTTTTATTTTTTATTATTTCTTTTAATGAAAAGGAATGAATTGGATTATTTATTATAAAAGAATTATTTAAATAATTTATTTCACTTAGTATTAAAATATTAGAATCATAATTTTCATTTAATTTTATTTGTAAATCTTTTATTGAATTTAATGTTGATATTTCTTCATTATTACTTATTAAAAATGTTTCTGGGGAAAAAGAATTTATATTAATCTCTTTTTTTTTTATTTCTTCTGCTTCAAAATCAAAAAGATCATCAGTATCTTTTTTCCAAATTTTTGTTTTAATCATTAATGAACTAAAATAAAATTAAAAATTTTTTTACATATTTTCATATTGACTTGACATTTATTATTTTCTATTAATTATTTATAAAAAATGTCATCACCTATTAAAAAAAATAATAATCAATTTTTACTTTTAAAAAATTCATTTGATGAATTCATAAAAATAGCTTTGATTAATATTTTAGGTGTGAGAGATAATAATTTTAATTCAAATAATTTTAATAATAGTTCAAATAGTGATAATTTGAATAAAAATTCTTTTTCTCTTTCCTTTGATGACTCATTTAATTCTAATATTAGTAATAATTCATCTTCAATTTTATACATAATTGAAATTTATATAATTTCAAATAATGATAAAATTTTATGTGAAAAATGGACTTTTCAATTTGATAAACTTGATTTTTCAGATAAAAATTATTTATTGAAATTAAATATTTTATTAAGAAGTGTATATTGCATTTCTAGAATAATTCCTTGTTATAATATTTTTATAAATGAAAAAACTAATTTTGAATATAAATTAGTTAGTAATAGAAAACAAACTTTTTTTAATGATACAAAAACAAAAATTCATTACATTACTTTACAGAATTTATCAGTTGAATATATTAGTAATGAAGATATTAAAAAATTAGAAGAAGAATCTTTTCAAAAAAAACATAACGGTTTTATATTATTAAAATTACCAAATAAAAATAATAAAAAAAATAATAATAGACTTTCATTAAATCCTAATATGATTTTTCAAAAAAGAAAAAAAAGATTATTAAGTTTCGAAAGTAAAGACAATGAAAATATTTCTGATATTGTAAATAATAATAATAATAATAATGTTTCTTTTCAAAGTGATTTCAATGAAATAAAACATTTATTTTATAAAAATAAAAGTAATGGAAGCTCAATGAAAAAATTTAGTACAATGGATTCATCTAATAATTTTGATGATTCTTGTAAATTAGAATTTGAGATATTAGAAAATGAAAATGACTTTTAATCTTTTATTTAGAAAATGTAAAAATTTTTATATAGTTTCTTACTGTAATTAAAAAAGATTTATCATAATCTGCGTAAGTTTTTTTTAGTCAAAAAAACTTTTTAATATATATCATTTGGAATAATTTATTATGTAAATAAAAAAATTATAATATAAAGTTTGTGATTTATTATTATTATATGATAAATTATTTTCATTATAAATAAACTTTTCAAAATCACAAAAAATTTTTTTAAACTAATTAATATAATAAGATAATAAAAAATATATTTATCCTAAACCAAAAATAAAAAAATTCATTTTTAATTTTTTTAAATCTGAAAATCTTGTTCTTTATTTTCATCATCAATTTTTTTAGAATTTAATTCATTAATAGTCTTATCTTTATCCCAATTATTATTTTTAAGTAAATGAACAATAATATAAGGATGTTCTTTAGTAATATGTTTTTCCATAATAAATTTCATATCTTCTTTATTTTTTTTATTTAAAACCATAATATTAGGATATTCATCAAAAAAAGCATTTAATTCTTCTTCTTCTTCATCTTCATTTACTTCAATAGAAAAATCAATTGTATTACATTCTAATTTAATATCAGAACCACAATACATTTCTAATTGAAAATTATATAATTTACAAACATCATTTGTTTCTACTAAAATTGAAGTTTGAATTTGTTCTTTTTGATGAATTGTTTGATCAATTTCTTTATTATTTACAAATAAATCTCTTGAATTTCTACTTATTAATAAAAATTTATTTTTTCCTGCTTCAATAACATCATTTGTTAAATTTTCAATATAAATTGGAATTTCTAATTTTTTATTTTTTCTCATTGTAAATTTAGTATTAATTGTACTAATTTTAATTTTAACCGAATCATTCAAAAAATCAAAAAAACTTTTTTTTTTACTTTTCTTGCTTAACATATCCAAAACAATATTATTATGTTTATATAAATAAACATAAATATCATATAAATTAGAAAGTTTATTTATTTTACATTTCATAACTGGATGAGGATGTTCTTCTTCACAATTATCACATAAAATACAATTTTTACAAACAATACAAACAAATTTACTATAATATAATTTTCTACTACAAATTGAACAAATATCATCAAAAATTGCATCTTTTGGTTTTTTTACATGATCAATTTCAATATCAACAAAATCTAAATTTGATTCATCTATTTTTACTATATTTTGTTTATTTTCAAGATGAGATAAACGAGGATTTATCATTGTTGATTTATTTAAGGGAATTTCACTGTTTTTTATTGCTTCACATATTTTAAATTGTTGTTCTACTTCTTTGAATAATTCATCATTTGATTTATATTCATTTATATTTAATGATTGTGATATTTCGTTTTTTAAAAGTTCTGATTTTTCATCTAGATTTTTTTCCATTTTTTTATTTTTTTTTTGGGTTTTTTTTTGGTTTAAAATATTAAAATTTTTATTTAGCTTAAAATATTTTAAAAGAAATAATTATATTTATTTAATAATAATTATATTTATTTATTTTTTTATAAAATTATTTTTATTTATTTTAAATAATATTATTTTTAATATTGAGACTTATAATCATTTTTTGGTCGAAATGTAAAATCATAATTATATTGTTCTAAAATATTATTTTTAAACAATCTATCTTTTTTCAATTTTAAATTATTTTCAAACATTTTTAAAGTAATTTTATTAATTGGAGCAACTGTAATATGATTAATATTATTTTTCAAAACTTTAACTCCATTTTTTTCATTATTTTTAATATTTATTTTTTTTAATTTCATATAATTCTTTTCATTATGAATAGTTAAGTAATCATGATATAATTTATAATTTTTAATTCTTAATTCATTTTTCATTTCTTCTTCAGTTAAAAAAATATTTGATTTTTTTTTTGAATTTGTTCTTGTTCTTGATGATAAATTTCTATAACTATATCTACTTGAATTTGATAAATTTAAAGTTTTATTTTTTTCTGGAAAATTTCTTAATTTAAAATTATTATTACTTTTTGTTTTTTTTAATTTATTAGAATTATTTTTATGTGTTTCATAAAAAGCATTATTTTTATAATGTGTTATTGTATTTTTATTTTTTTTTGTTGATTTTGGAATTTGATTTTTTTTTAAATTTTTTGATTTATTTGAAACTGTTTTTATATTAAATTCTGTTTTTATATTTACTTTTGAATTATTTGTATTATTTGTTATTTCTAAAGTTGAAGTTGAATATTTTAATTTTTCTAAATTTTGTTTAATTGTTAATTTTGATTTTGTTGATAAAGTCTTTTTTAAAGATTTATTTTTCATAAATTTTGGTACTTTACTTAATATATTTCTATCTGTATTTAATCTTCTTTCTGAATATATTTGTTTAGATTTTTTTGTTGAATTCATTGAATCAAAAATTGAAGTATATTTTTTTTTAGAATTTGTTTTATTTGAAATTGGTAATTTTTTCTTTTTTAAATATGATAATTCTTTATATCCTTTTTTTTCTGATCTAAATATATTTTTGTTACTTTTATTTTTATATTTTTTTTGACTATTTGATTTAGAATTATTATTTTGTTGTGAAAAACTTCTTTTACTTTTTTCAATAGTTTTTTCATTTGATATTTTCTTTTGAAAATAATCTTTTAAATTTTTTTCTATTTCTTTTTTTAAATCAATTTCTTTTGGTTTTTCATTATTTACATTGTTTAAACAATTTATTAAATTTTGTTGAATATTTCCAGTAGAAATAATAATATTTAAATTACTTATATTAATATTTTTACTATTATTAGAAGATAAATTAAATACATCTGGAATATATTGTATTTTTTCCTTATTTTTTTTTGGTGTAACAAAATCTTCATTTGTAAATTTTTTATTAATACTTTTAATATCATTTATTTTTTTAAATAAAATTTGAGAATCACTTAAATTTATTTTTGAATTACTTATTCTTTCAGAATATAAATTTTCTTCATTTGTATAATTTTGATGATTAATATTTTCATTATTTAAACTTGATTTATTTATACTTAAAAATGAATTGTAATTTTGTTCTTGTTGTGAATTTTGTAAACTTGAAGAATAGTTTAAATTATTTGAAATAGAACTTTTATTAAATTCAGTTAAAAGTGGTGTGTAACTACATTTCAATTTTTCATCTTGGAAATTTAACATTTATTTTTAAATTTAATTTTAATTTTATTCATCTTTAAATAATTAATAATTAAATAAAAAAATAATATTTTATCTAATTAAAATAAAACAAATAATTTAAATTTTCATTTTTATCTTTAAATGATTATTCCTTTAAAATATCAAAAATCAACAGAAATAAACAATGATACAATAACAAAATACAAAACAATAATAAAACATTATATAACAAGTAAAAAAAAATGTTCTCCAAATAATTTTAATATTGAAAAAATAACAAAATGGTTATTTTCATTATCTTTAGAAAAAAGAAAAAATATATGTAGTATAGAAAATAAATGGGCAACAATAATGTTACATCAATTATTTCATCATCAAATATCAAAAAAAGATTTACGTTTTATAATAAAAATTAATGAACAAAAAATTCCTTTTATTTCTCATTTAGAAAAAAAACAAAATCCATTTACAACTTTATTTGAAAAAGATATTAATCAGTTTTTAAATTATTTTGCAATGGTAAGTGAAAATTATGAAGTATTATCAAATTATGATGAAAACGAAGAATTTCACTTTTTAAGATTAATAAGATTTTATTATCCAAATAATATTAAAATTAAAGAATTAAATAAAGATAATATTTATAAAGAATATTATCCTTTTTTTACTTTAAGTGATGATATTTTAAATAATGAAGATATGTTTAAAAGATATTTTTCCAATATTTCAGATGATAAATGTTTTAATTCTATTTTAGATGTTAAAAGTTATAAAATTAATAAAAATTCAAATAAAGAAGAATTTGTTATTGATATTCCAAATTGGATAAAACAACCTGATGATTTAAATATTTGTTTTTCTGTTTGTGAAATTTTTTTAAGTTTTTTTGAACAAGTTATTTCTGTTAAGTATATTTTATATAATTATGATAATGATATTAATAATTCTAACATTGATTCTTTGGAAATTGAAAATTTATTTAAATTAAAAATTGATTTGGTTAATTATTTATATAAAAAAAAAAATATTGATTTATATCAATTTTTAGATGTTGAAAATATTATTTCTCAAGTTTTTTATACTCCAATTTTTGAACAATTTATAGAAAATAAAAAATATAAATTAGATAATATTATTAATATTGAAACTGCTTTTTGGAATAATAATTTACCTTATGATAATTTAGTTGATGATATAAAAAAAAAATTTTCTTATATTATTAATATTGAAAGATTTGTGGATTGTATTATGTTTTTAAAATTAAATCAAGTTTTTACTTTTGAAGATTTTTTCCTTAGAAAACTATTAGATAATTTAAAATATAATTATGGAAAAGAAATTGCAGATGATTTATATGAAGAATTAATTAATGAATTTAATAATGAAAATAATGGAAAAAAGAAAAAAAAAAAGAAAAAGAAAAAAGAAGAAACTAAGGAAACTAATAATAATAATAAAGGGAATTTTAATTTTATAAAAGAAAAAAAAAATGATAATACTAATAATATTAATGAAAAAATATTTATTAAAGATTCAAAAAGTGAATTTATGGGACAAGAAATGTATATTCATTTAAATTCAGAAAATAATATTATTATAAATCATACAGAATCAAAAAATATAATATCTGAAATATTAAATTCTATAATAAATAATTCAATATTCATTACAGAAGAAAAAAACAAAAAAAATGCAAAAATTGCAAAAAAAAAAAAGAATAATTTCTTCTTATTTTCAACTACAAATAATCAAAAACAAAATACTCAAATTAAAATACCATTTATTCAAAAATTAGATATTGATTTATTGTCAAATATCAATAAAACTCAAAATATTTTATTAACATATCAACCTTTAAAAGAATATATAATTACCAAAATAAAAAATCAAATAAATGAAGTTTTAAAAAATGAAAATTTTAAATATACATTAGATTTATATGGTTCATTTAAATCAAGTTTAAATATTGAAAGTAGTGATATTGATTTATTTTTTTTAACATCATATCAATCAATTTCAACAACTCAAATTATAGATAAATTATTTCAATATTTTTCAAATTTAAATATATATGAAAAAATAAATCCTATTCCAACTGCAAATATTCCTATATTAAAATTAAGTGTTAATTATGAAAATTTTATAAAAGAAAAAGAAGATTTAAAAAAAATAATAGTACAATTTAAAAAAAGTAATGAATATCTTTCATATCAATATAATATATCAGAATTAAATATATTAAATATTGATATATCATTTCAAGTAATATCAAAAAAACAAAATAAAAAACAAATTCCAAATAAACAAAATGAATTTATAAAATTTTATTTAAATGAATATTTAGAAATAAAAAGTATAATTAAAATAATAAAAAGAATATTAACAGAATTAAAAATGAATAATCCTTATAAAGGAGGATTATCATCTTATCCTTTATTTTTATTATGTATTGCATATATGAAAAGTTTTAATTCAAATATTGAAAAATATAAAGCAAATAGATTTGGTCATATATTTCATGATTTAATTAAGTTTTATTCTAATTTTAATTTTTTAAATTCAATTATTGATTTAGATAATAATAAAATATTTTTACAAAGAGATAAAAGAAATATCAATGAAACAACTCCAATTATTTATGATCCAATTACTAGATTAAATTCTGGTAAAAGTTGTTTTAGAATTATTGAAATTAAAAATATTTTTGAAGTTATTTATTCTGTTATGGAAAATATTAGAAATGAATATGAGAAGCAAAATAATAAAAATGATAATAAAGAAGAAGATTTAATGAGAAAAATAATTTCTAATGTTTTAAAACAATATTCATAAAAAAAATAATAAAAAATAAATTATAATTGTAATTAAATGTATAATATTATAATATATTAAAAAAATGTTTTTCAATTATAGATAATATTATTAATTAATGAATTTTATAATAAAAATTTAAAATAATTTTAAAAAAAATGAATGATGAATCAGGAAGTTTCAATATAGAAAATGATTCTCCTTTGAATAATTCAATAAAATCAAATAATCAAAATTACAATGAGAATAATGAAGAAAATTTAATATCAAATAATGATAATTACGTAGAATTTAATCTCAAAAATACAAATGAAAGAGTTTCGTTAAATACTTTAAGTGATGATATAATTAATAGTAATAATGAAAAAGAAAATAATGAAATTAAATATGAAAAAAATAAGGATTTTCCTACCCCAAAAGGATTTAATAGAGAAATGAATTTTTATAATAATAATAATACTGATGATAATAATATTAATACTAAACAAAATGAAGAAGATGAAAATGATAAAAAATTAAATATTGAAGATTTAAAACCAAAAGAAAAAGATTTAAATGAGAAAATAAAAGAACCTTTTGATACTTTTTTAAAAGAAAGAAATACATATAAGAAAAAAAATAAAAATAAAAATAATAAAAAAGTAAATATTAATGATGAAAAAAATGAAATTAATAATTCAAATAATTCAAATAAAATTAAAGTTAATAATAATATTACAAATGAATATAATAATAAAAAAGATAATCAATTTCAAATTCATTTAGATGTCTCAAATAAAAGAAAAAATGATTTTACATTAGGAAAAATGAATGATGAATTATTATTTGAAAAAAATAAAAAAAAGTTTTTAGAAGAAGAAAATGAAAATATAAAACCAACTAAATTTAAAAATAGTTTCTTAATAGTTCAACCTAAAAATGGTCCAATAATAACTGAATTAGATTATACTAGAAATAATCTTAAAAATACAAAATTAAAAAAAAATAAAAAACCTAAAAAAAATTACAAAGAAATTCCTTTATTATTAAAACAAAATAAGAATAAAACTAAATCAAAATTAAATAAATATTCTTTTGAAAATTTATTAGAAAATAATAGTAATGATAGTGAAAATAAATGGAAAAATAATTTTGAAAATATTTTATTTAATAAACAAAATCAATTAAATAATAGTAAAATAAGTCATAGTATGAATATAAGAAATATAAATTTTTCTTCCATTCAAAATTTATCAAGAAGAAAAAATCTGATTAATTATGAACCATTTAAAAACGAAAGCAGTTATATAATTACAAAAAGAAAATATTATCCTAATAATTTTGATTTTGAAGAATATCAAAAAACTCATTCTTTAAATTCAATTCAACCTTCAAATACTTTTCAAAACATTTTAACTTTTAGAAATAATCATAGTTTTAATTTAAATTATTTTAATTAAATTCTTTTTTTCTATAATAATATTATACTAATATAAAAAACAAATAAATATAAAATCTAAAAAAATAAATTATAAAAAACAAAAATATTCACATATTTAAAAAATAAAAAAATAAAGAATTATAAAAATATATAAAATGAAACTCTAAAAATAATAAAATAATTAAAAAAATATAAAATTATATTTATTTAATTATTATCAACAGTATTTAAAATACTTAATTTAGCTTGAATAGAATCAATAAGTAAACTAGAAATTTTTTCACCTAATTCAGGATTTTTTTCAATTCCTCCTTTAAGTTTTAATAATTTTTCATTTTCTTCAGCTTTTTTTTCTAAAAATTCAGCTTCTCTTTTCACATTATTAACATTATCAACAAAATTCCCTTTATTATTTTTAATCAATTTATTCCATTTTTTAGTATTTCTATCATAAGTTGGAGAAGCACTTTTATTTCTTTCTTTTTCTTCTCTTTCAGCTCTTTCTTTTTTTAAATCTTTTAAATAATCAATTTTTTTATCTGGAATAATTAATTTTTTTCTAGTTGAAGATGATGATAAAGTCAATCTTTTTGGTTTTTTATTTAAAGCTTTTTTAATATTTGCACTTTTATTTAAAGGATCATAATCATCTATTTCATCTAATTTTAATTCCCATTTATATTTACTTGGTTTTGTTGGGTCTCTTTTTTTTAATAAAATTCTATTTTTTTTATTTGTTTTTAAAGTTTTTTTTTCTACTTTTTTTTCAGTTAATTTTGTTATTTTTTCTTCTCTTTCTTTCTTTAATTTTTCATTAACTGAAGGTTTTTTTTCATTAATAACATGTTGAGAAAAATCTTTTTTTGCTTTTGTGAAAGCTTCAATTTTATTTTTTTTTACTTCATTTTCTTCTTGTATTTTTTTTATATCATTTTCTGCTAATTCTCTAAAATGAGAAATATATTTTGGTAAAATTTCTTTTCTTTCTTTCCATTCTTCTTTTAATTGTTCTTTTTTTAATAATTGTTCTTTTTCATTTTTTAATTTATTTTCTTTAAAATTTTCTTGAAATTCATTTAATTCTTCAACAGTAATTGGTTTCATCATTGCTCTTCTTTCATTTGTTTTTTTTCTTATTAAATCTTCTTCTTGTTGTTTATATTTTTCTTGTTTTTGGAAAAATAAATAATTTTTTTCTGGAGTTTGTAATTTTTCTTTTATATAATCTTCAACTTTTAATCCTTTTAATTTTTCTTCTTTTCTTTTTTCTATTTTTAATCTTGTTTCTTTATCTCTTTCTTTTAATTTTTTTAAATATTCTTCACTTTGTTTTTTTTCTTCTTCTTCTTTTTGATCAATTTCATTTTTTCTTTTTTCTATTAAAACACTTAAATCATTTTTCATTTTTTCTTTTCTTTTTTTTGACTCTTCTTGATATTTTTTTGCTCTTTGTTCTGCAATTTCTTTATCTTTTTCAAAATTTTCTAAAAATATTTTTATTCTTTCATTTTTAGGAGAATTTATATTTTGTGCTATAATATTATTTATTTGATAATTTATTTGTTCTATTCTTTCATTTGCATCAGATTTTTTTTCTTTTATTTCTTTTAATTTATCTCTTTTTAAATTTTCATCAACGACACTTAAATTTAAAAAACCTTCTTTTTCAATTAATTTTTCATTTTCTTCTAATTTTTTAATATTACTTTTTAATTTATTTTGTTCATTTTTTAATTCTTTTAATGCTCTAATATTATTTTTACTAGGATTAATATTTTTTTTTAAAGTATTTTCTTCATTTTCATTTTTAATAATTTTATTTAAATCTTTAGTAACTTCTGTTATAAGTAAATGATTATCTTCAATATCATCTTCAACATTTTTAATTTGTAAATTTAAACCTTTTGAAACTCCATTTATTATATTTTCATCTAAATTCATTTCTGACATTTTTTGTTTTAAATATTCTTCTCTTGGTTTTTTTTCTATTATTATTTTTTCTTCTTTTTCTTTTTGTTCTACTTCTAAAAATTTTTGATCTTCTAAATTTGATTCTATATGGTCTTGTCCTGGATATTCTTTTTCATTTTCATCAAAAATATTTTCTGTTTGGTTTGTTTGTTCATTAAATTTTGGAGGAAGTTTATTTTCTTTTTCAACTTTTTGCATAGTTGATAATTTTTTGTTACTCATTTTTTATTTTTTGAAAGGGGTTTTTTTTTAAATTGATTTTCTAATTTAGGTTATTTATTTATTTATTTTTTTTATTTTTTATTTTTTTTAATATTTTAATTTTAAATTATATTGTATATTATCAATAATTATTTTAAATTTGTATGTGATTAAATCTAATATTATTGATTTATAAATGTAAATATTTTTTGTACTTTTTTTAAATCTATATATTTAATTTTTTTAAATTTAAAATATTTTACTTTTATTTTTTTGATATCTCAATTGAAATAATTAATTTAATAAAAGCATCAAAATTTAATGAATAAAGTTAAAATAAAATTTAATTCACCTCGAATTCAAAAAAAAGCATTATCATCTCCAAATTTTGATGTTATTGAAGATGAAAAAATGTGTCAAATTCAACAAATTTCATTAGAATCACTTAATAATTTAATAAAGAATCATCAGTCAAAATTTTTTTCTACTACACCTTTAGCAGATGATAAAAATTTCATAATTAAAACTTTAAATATATTAAAAAGTTCTTTATCAAATTCTTTAAGTAATCAAATTCATGAAAGAAATTTAATTTTAAAAAATGTATAAAATACTTTTTTAATACTTTTAGAATGGAAAAATTAAAGCAGAAAAAGAAAAAAAAGAAAAATATGATAAATTAGTAGCAGGAATAACAGAAATTAGAGATTTAAAGTTTAGAATTGAAAATGAAATAAAGAGAATAGAATATTTTATAAAAGAAGCAAAATATAAAATTAGTGAGTTTAAACAAGCTGAATTTACTAGAGAAGAAGATAGAGATATTTTTATATCATCAAAAGATGAAATTTTTAAAATTGAACAAGAATTAAGTGTTAAATTAGTTTTATTAAAAAAAAAATTAGAAGATTTAACAATAAAAGAAATTAAAGATTTAAAAGATATTGATGAATTAAAAATAAAAATAAACAAATTTAAAAATATTTTTATATTTGGAAAATTTGATAAAAAATATATTGATACAGAAGCAGTTATTGAAGAAGATAATAATGAATATAGTAAGAGTATAAGTATAAATGATATTAAACAAAATAAAAAATCTGATTCATTAAATAATAACAATAATGATAATGACTTATCACCTGTTTCTTCAAACAGAAATAATAAAAGAAATAAAACTCATTTGGAACCTTATAATTATATCGAAACCTTTAATAAAAATAATAATAACAAAGGATTAGATTTTAATACTAAGTTAAATTATAGAAGTCATAGTATTTTACAAAATCAAAATGAAAGTCTAAATAATGAAAGTAATAATATTAGTAGTGAAAATAGTAATAGTATTGATGATGATAATAATGAAATTAATAAAAATGAAGAAAATTTTAATAGTGAAAGGAAAGTAAAAAAATCTAAATATAATATTTACAAAAAAAATCCATCTATTCATATTAATTCAGCTGATTAAAAAATTGATTCATAAATAATTATATTAATGTTTTTTGTAATATATAAATATATATATTTAATTATATAAAAACATGATAGTTAATTAAAAGAAAAATTCAAATTTAAAATATAAATATAATTCAATTCAAATACAAAATAAAAATATAAATAAATAAATTATTGATAATAATTATGAATAATATCTTCAATATTATTTACATATTTTTCCTTAATATTGTGAATCCAATCTAAATTTTTAATAACCTTATTTTTCATATTTTGTTTTAATTCATTCAACTTTTCTTTATATTTTTTTTCAACTAATTTTTTTTTTTCACTTTCTTCAACTCCAAATTTATTTATTAAATTATCAATTTCTAATTTTTTTTCAATAGTATCATTTTCAGATAAAGTTAATTTACATTCATTTTCTTTAATTAAAGAAGCATATTTTTCACTTATGTTAATTAATTCATTATGTTTTTCATTTTCAATAATATTAACTTCATTAATAAATTTTTGTAATATTTTTTCTGAAAAAATTGAATTAAATTCACTGAAAAAAAATTGTATATTTGTATTTATTAATTCTGTTAAATCTTTATTATTATAATTGTTTATTTTATTTATTGGTTCTATATTAATATCATCTCCAAAAATATTTTCATCTTTATCAATCATATCAAAGGATTTATTTAAAGAAATTTTATTATTATTTTCTTTCTTTTTATTTTTATTATTATCTAAATTTGTCATACTACATTCATTTAAATTAATTTTTTTTCCTTTTTGCTTCTAATCTTTTTTTAAAATTATTTCCTTGTTCATTTAAATTATCATTAATTAAATGAAAAGCTTTTTTTTCTTTTTCTTTAATTTCATTTTCTGAAACTATAATTTTTTCAACTTCTTTCTTATAATTATTTTTATCAATTTTTTGAATTTCTTTTAAAATAATTTTTTTTCTTTCTTCTTTTAAAAATTTAATTTTTCCTGTTTTAGTTTGCATGGAAAGATTTTTTACAATTTCAGGTTGAGAGAAAAGTAAACGTAAAGAAGTAGAATAACGTTTATATCTTAAATCATTGTTACTTTTATAATAATCAATTGCTTTTGTATAATAATTTATTAATTCTTGTAAAAGTTCCATTGAAAAATTTGTTTTTAATTTCATTTCTGCATCTACTATTTTTTCAAAGAAATTATCTGGAAGATTTTTTGTTATTTTTTTCCTTTTTATTGGCTCTGGAGATTTAGATTTAGATCTTTTTGAAATTAATGTTCTTACTCTATTAAACATTTATATTTAAAACTATTTTATTTATAAATTAAATTTTTATTTTAAATAATTTGAAAAATAAAAAAATAATATTAAAGTTCATATATATATATTTTTATTTTAAATCTAAAAAATAAAAAAATAATTTATTTAAAACACAAAAAAAAAAAAAATGAGTACTTCAGACTCAAATAAACAAGAATCAGAACCAAAAATAGAAAACTCAACAAAAAAAGAAGATGAAGAAATGAAAAATTTAGAAACATCAATGTATCAAATAAAATTAGGTGATTCAAATTATGAAGACAGTTTAAAAATAGCAGAAAAATTTAAAGAAGAAGGAAATAACGCATTAAAAGAAAATAAATTCCAAGAAGCATATGATAAATACACATCAGCAATAAATTTAAAAATAGAAACAAAAAAAAATTCAATTTATTATTCAAATCGTTCATTCGTTGATTTAAAATTAGAAAATTTTGGTTCTGCAATTCAAGATGCAAATTCTTCAATAAAAATCGATCCAAAATATTATAAAGCTTATTATAGAAGAGCAGCAGCAAATTTTTTTTTATCAAAATTTAAAGAAGCATTACAAGATTATACAATGTTATATGAAATTTTTCCAAATGATACTAGTTTAAAAGAAAAAGTTGACCAAACTAAAAATAAATTAAAAAAAAAAAATTTCTGGAATGCATTTAATTCTGAAGGAAGAGACACAAAACAAACAATAGATACTTTATTAAAAGACATTAAAGTAGAAAGTTCATATGAAGGACCAATTATTTCAGAAGATTGTAATTTTGATAAGGAATGGATATTAAAATTAATTGATTATATGCAAGATATGGATTTAAAGAAGGAAAATAATAGAAAATATATTCATAAAAAATATTTATTAATAATATTAAAAAAATTAAAAGAATATTTCCAAAAACAAAAAGATTCAATTATTGATATTTCAATACCAGATAAGGCAAAATTTACAGTAGTAGGTGATTTACATGGTCAATTTTATGATTTATTAAATATTTTTAAAATAAATGGTTATCCAGATGAAGAAAATTCATATTTATTTAATGGTGATTATGTAGATAGAGGAGTATTTAGTGTAGAATGTATAACAACATTAATGTGTTTTAAAATTCTTTATCCAAATCATGTATTTTTAGCAAGAGGTAATCATGAGAATAGAAATATGAATAAAATGTATGGTTTCGAAGCAGAAGTTGCTGATAAATATGGAAAAGAAATTTATGAATGTTTCGTAGAATTATTTAATACTTTACCATTAGGTCATATTTTAAATAAAAAAGTTTTAGTTGTACATGGTGGTTTATTTAGTAAAGATGGAGTTAAAATTGATGATTTAAAAAAAATTAATAGATTCAGAGAAATTCCTGAAGAAGGTTTAATGAGTGAAATGTTATGGAGTGATCCTTGTAAAGAAATGGGAAGAATGCCTTCTAAAAGAGGTGTTGGTATGAGTTTTGGTCCTGATGTTGCTGAAAGGTTTTTAAAAGATAATAATTTAGATTTACTTATTAGAAGTCATGAAGTCAAACCAGAAGGTTATGAAATTGAACCTGGTGATAAAGTCATTACTGTTTTTAGTGCTCCTAATTATTGTGATCAAATGGGAAATAAAGGAGCTATTGCTATTTTCAAAGGAGGAGATATGAAACCACAATTTGTTACTTTTAGTGCTGTACCACATCCTGATATTAAAATTTCGAAATATTTGACACCTTTTATGAGGTGGATTTAAAATTTTATAAAAATTTTTTTTATAATAAGATTTTTTTTTTTTTTATTTTTTTTTTTTTTTTTTGTTAATAGTTTTTTTTTCTTTTTTTTTTATTTATTTTTTTTTGGTTTTATTTAGTTTTGTTTTTTTTTTAGATGGATTATATATGAGTTTTTTTAATGTGGTTTTTTTTGAGTGATTGGAAAATTTTTTTTTTTTTTTAGAGTTTTTTTTATGGTTTTTTGAAAGGTTTTTTATTAGGGTTTTTATATGAAGGTTATTGTTTGATATATTTTGTCTGTATAGGAGATTTTTATTTCTTCTAAAGGTTTATTTTCTTTTTGAAGGAGGAAAAAGTTCTTTTCAAATGATGTCCAATAATATAAATAATATCCTTTTATTTTTGTTACAGTACTTTGAATATTTTTTCTTAAAATATACTCAAACATTTTTTGTATAAATTCTAATTTATCATTATCAATTTCATTTTTTTTATAAAAAAAATGACTTAATCTAAAACATTTATTATCATTATTATAATATCCAAATATAAAACTTTTACTATTTTTCTTAATTGCATCAAATGAAATAATATTATTTAAATTATCATCAAATGAATTAAAAATATTTTGAAATTCTATTTTAATATCATTATAAATATTAATATTTTTAGAATCTTGAGAAAAATTTAAAAAAAGAAAAAAAGTAAAATTAAATAATTTCAAAACACTTAATTGATATTCTTCATTTGTATTTTTGATTTTAATATGAGGAATAAATAAATTATTATTATTAACACCTAATAAATATTCACAACAACATTTTATATCACATAAAAAAGCTTTTTTAAAAGGACTTATTAATTTTCCATTTTCAATATCATTTTCATTATTCATAAAAAAAACAGGTTGTCTAAAAGGTTCATTAATAAATCTAAATTGTCCATTAATATTATTAAAAAAAATATTATATAAAAGTGACATTGAAGAAACATCAATTTCATTATAAATTAAATAACCATTATAACAAATACTAATTTTTTCTATATGAGGAAATTTTTCATTTATAATTAAAATTTTTTCTATTAATTGACTTTTTTGAAAAGGAAAATATAAAACTCCATCAATAAAAGGAGAAGATAATTTATTAAAATATTCAAAATAACAATTTATAAAATCTGAAAATCTTGCTGTTGTTATATTATATTCATTTACATCATTACGAAAATCTTTTTCATTTGTAAAAAAATGTTCTGAAAGTTTTCCATGAAATAAATAGAAATTATTATAAAAGTGATTAATTAAATAAATTAAAAATTTTTTTTTTGAACTTATATTTTGATTAATTGAAAATATTTTTTCTTTTTTTTCTAATATTAAAGCAATATAAATATCATTTTCTACTTTATAAGCAATATAATAAAATTTATCAAGTTCTGAAAAAAGAAGTTTATCAATTATATTTTCACTTTTGCCAAATTGATTAACAAAATGTAATGTTCCTTCAATTATTCCCATATTACTTCTTTTTATTAAACTTTCTTCAGAACTTGGATAATAAATTAATAATTTTGCATCTTGAATTTCATCATCTGATGGTTTTGGTATTTTTGGTTTTAATGATGGAGAAAATATAAAACAACTTTTTAAAGAGAAACTATCCATTTTAAAAAAAATTAATTGTTTTTTTTAAATATTTTTTTAATTTTTTTTCAATGTTTTAATTTATAATATTAAATATTAATTTATTATTATTATTTTTAAATATTATTTTCTCAATTTTTTAATCTTAAATTCAATAATTTATTTAAAATAGATTTTATATTAAAAATGTAGAAATATTGCATTTTATATACATATTTTTTAATTTTTCTCATAAATTATTAACCTTTAATTTACCTTTACTCAAATAATAATATTATTTGTTATTTATAATATTTTAAGTAAAACTTGGAAAATTTATTTATTTAAATTTAGTTCTTATTAAAGAACATATCATCAAAATATATATAACTAGAGTTTTCCTCTAAATATTTTTGTACTTTTTTGATATAATCAATATTTTTAATTTCACCTTTTTCCATAATTTTTTTACAATTATTTATCATTTTTGATTTTACTATTATTGAAAATAACCATAAAACATTATTTACATCAAAAGTTTCTTTATAATTTATAAAAGATAAAAATTGTTTTATACCTGGTTTACTTAAAAGAATTTCTTTAGTTAATTGATTACTATAATTTAAAATTTTTTCATTTGATAATAATTTATTTTTTATTAATAATTTAGGATTAAATTTATATTTTCTTCTTGAAGTAATTAATTTTTTTAAATGATAATTTTTAAAACAATCTTCATTATCTTCATAATCATTTATTAATTTAATTAAATATTCAAAAGAATAAAAATATCTCATAATATCTTTTAATTCATAATCAAATTTATTATTAATTATTTTTCTTACACTTTTAATAATACATGTATGAAAATGATTTTTTAATTCTTTCGGTGTTCTAAAATAATAAAAAATTTATTTTTACTTTGATATTAAAGAAGAATATTTTTTCCATTTATTACCTAAAAATGTATGTGCTTCAAAAAATAAATATTCTTCTTCTAATGACCAATCAACATCATTTCTTCTTGTTCTTTTTTTTGATAAGATTTTATTTTCAATTAATAAATCTTCTTTTAAAGATAACCTAATTTGATTTGACATTTTTTATTTTATATCAAAATCTTTTAAAATTTTTTTTATATTTTTTACTTTAATAATTATGAAACATATTTAATCAATTGAATTATTTGTGAATAAAAATATATAATTTTTTTTAAATATGAAAATTTTGATTTACTATGAAAATATTCAATTTCTCAATTTTAATATTAAATTTCTTGAATTAAAAATCAAGAACAGATTTTTTATATTTGTTAAACATAATATGCAAAAATAATATAAAAAAATATTATGATATAAGAAAAAAGTTATACTTTTTTATATTTATTTCTTTTATTAATGAAAAAAAGATTTATAAATTCTCTTTAATAGATTATAAATTTACAGAATTACTTTTTTTCTTATTTATTTAACTTATGATTTATTTGTATTTTTTTAATTATAAATAATATTAATTTAATATATATAATTTCATTATATAAAAATAATTATATAGAAATTTTAATGATTATACATAAAGAAAATTAGTAATTATTTTATTATAATTTAAATAATAAAAATTATTTTGTAGTTTATTTTTTTTTGATATAATATTAATGGGTTGTATAAACAAAAAAAATGAAATAAAAAGTGAAGTTGAAATCAATGAATTAAATAAAACAAATAAGATAAACGAATCAAATATTAATTCAATAATAGAAACAAATGAAAAAACTTCAACTAATATAAAAAAATCAGATATCACTTTAAATTCATTGATTATAAATTATCCAAAATTAATTTGTAAATTAAAAAATATAGAAAATAATAACGAAAAAGAAATCGTTATTACCCCAAATTCTTTAAATGGAAAAATAATAAACAATTTAGAAGGTAAAATATATTTAAATAAATTTGATAATTTAAATAAAGAAAATTTATGTATTTACTATAATAAAGAGAAAGAAAATTTTTATATTGAAAATAAGTCAAAATATGGTTTATATAAGAAAATAAATAAAAAAATAAAATTAGAAAAAAATTTAATAATATCATTTAGTATTTATCATATTTATGTAAAAAAAAAAGAAAATAATAAAATAAAAATTATATGTGTAGAAGATCAAAATAATATTATATATTCAGAAGTTTTAAATAATGATAAAGAAATAACAATTGGAAGAAATCCAGATTGCATAATTAGTTTAGACGATGATAATATTAGTAGAATTCATATGTCTCTTTTATTTAAAAATGATAATTGGTATATTTATGATGGTTATAATGAAAAAGAATCTTTAAATGGAATTTGGTTAAATTCTATTAATAATTCAATGGAAATTGAAAATAATAATATAATTAAAATGGGTAAATTAATTATTATTATAGAAACTTATGAAAATTGAATGTATATTAAAATGAAGTAATTATATTGAATAAAAGTCAATAAAATTGATTTTATTATGTAATATATAAGTTATATATTCTATTTATATAATAGATAACATAAAAAATTTAATTAAGTATATTATTTTTAATATTGAATAATATAGAATTATGTCAGTTAAATAAATATTAAATGTAATAAAATGATTTTTTAAAATTTTAAATTATTTTTAAATATTTTATTATTTATATTAATGATTGAAAATGTAAAAGATGAATTATTAATTAATCAAAAAGAAAAAGATAAAATATTAAATAATGAAAAAGAAGAATTATTATGTAATGAACATGGAAAAAAAATAGAAGCCTTTTGTTTTGATGATAATACAAATTTATGTGTAAGTTGTTTAATTGAAAGTCAACATAAAACTCATAATTTTATTTCTATTGAAAAAGCAGAAGAAAAATTTAGTGAAATATATTCTAATAATAAAACTATTTTTATTAAAGAAAAAGAATCATTAAAAGAGTTTATAATTGAAAATAAGAATAATTTAGAATATTTTACTGAAGAATATCATAAAAGTTATTTAGATTTTATTGAATTTTATGATAATCTATTAGAGGAAATTAAAATAAGAAAAGAAATTGAAATGAAAAAATATAATGAAATATATAAGACATATAGTATTGAATTTAATCAAAAAATAATAGGTTCAATTTTATTGATAAATGATATAAATACAATATTAAAAAAAGAAGTATTAAATTTATCAAATTTAAAAGAAAATAATTTAATTTTTAAAAAACTAAAAAAATCAATTCAAAGATTAGAATTTAAAATGCCAAATATAAATATTCCATTAATATCAAATATAGAAAAAATAAACACAATAAATGAAATAATAAATTCATTTAAAAAATCAATAACAAAATATCAAATTCAAAAATCAAAATTAAAATATGAAAATAAAAGTCCTAATCATATAGGAAGAAATAAAACAAATGAATTTTCAAAAGTAAATTCAATAACCGTAACATATTTAAATAATAATATAAAATCAAATAATTCATTTTTAGAACAAAAAAAATTAATAAAGAAAAATTCATATACAAATGTATCAAAAAAATATACTTTTAATAATACCCAAAATGGAAGATCAAAAAGTCCTTTTCTTCCAAAAACAAAATCAAATTTAAATGAATTAAATTTTTTATATAAAGATTCTCCTTTAACTACTCCAAGAGAAGAAAGTATAATAATAAATAAATCAACTTCTGAAAATAGTAAAGGAATAAGTTTTCATAGTTCATTTAAAAGTCAAAGTTCTTTTATTTCAAATTCTATTTTTGATACGAGTAAAATAACTGAATATAATTCTTCTTTATTTAATTCTTTTTTAGATAAAATACCTTTTTATATTTATTTAATTGGAGGAAAAAATGATAATTCAACTTTAAAATATAATCCAGAATTAAATTCTTTTGAATTAATAGATTATATAAAACTAAATAAAAGTGATTTTGTAACTTTAAATTATAAAGATAATAATTATATAATTTTAGGAGGAAAAATTAATAATATAATAACAAATAAAATAGAATATTTAAATTTATCCAAAAATTCAATATCATTAAATACATTAAATTTTAATTTACCTTTTCCAATTTCTTCATTTGGTGCATTTTACTTTAGTCAAAAGATTTTTATATGTGGAGGAGATAATGGAAAAAATATATTAAATATATTAAAATATTATGATAAAAAATTAAAGAATTGGATTCCTTTACAAAAAATGAATAAATGTAGAAAAGACTTTTCATATATTCAAACATTAAATAATTCATTTTATGTTTTTGGAGGACAAGATGAAAATGGAAATATATTAAATTCAGTTGAAAAATATGATTTATTAAAAAATAAATGGGAAAAAATTCCAAATATGAATTTAAAAAGAAAAGGTAGTTGTGCAATTTTTTTACCTGATTTTATTTATATTATTGGAGGATTTGATGGAATTCAATATTTAAAAAGTTGTGAAAAATATGAATTTAAAAGTAAAAAATGGATTTTTATTAATGATATGAAATTTCAAAGATGTTTTTGTAAAGCAGTTTTAAGTAATGATTTAAATTTTATATATGTTTTTGGTGGTTATTGTGGAATGGCTTTAAATAGTATTGAAAGATATGATATTTTTAATAATAAATGGGAAAATTTTGCTAGTTTACCTAAAGGAAGATATCAACATGATTGTATTATAGTGAAATAAATTTTTTTTTTCATGTGTATTTTTTTTTTATGTATTATAAAATATTATTTTTTTTTAATATATTATTATTTTTTTTTGATGTGGAAATTTTTATTTATTTTTTGATTAATTTATTAAATAAAATTGAAAAGAAATTAAATTTTTTTTTAATAATTTTAAAAATAATATATAATTACAAAAAAAAATAATGTCAATATCAAATTTCGAAATATTATCTCAATTAGGAAAAGGTTCATTTGGAGCAGTATATAAAGTATTACGAAAAACAGATAATAAAATATATGCAATGAAAATTGTAAATATACCAAATTTATCACAAAAAGAAATAAATAACAGTTTAAATGAAATAAGAATATTAGCTTCAATACATAATCCACATGTTGTTTCTTATCACGAAGCATTTTATTCAGAAAATACAAAATCCCTTCATTTAATAATGGATTATTTAGATGATAGTGATTTAGAAAATAAAATAATAACATATAGAAAATTAAATAAACAATTTTTAGAGAAAGAAATATGGAAAATATTTAAACAAATAGTAATTGGATTAAAATCATTACATGATAATAAAATAATACATAGAGATTTAAAAAGTGCAAATATTTTCTTAGATAAAAATGGAATTTGTAAAATTGGTGATATGAATGTATCAAAAGTAATAAAAAATTCAATATTAAATAATACTCAAACTGGAACTCCTTATTATGCTTCTCCTGAAATTTGGAATGATAAACCATATAATTTTAAAACTGATATTTGGAGTCTTGGTTGTATTTTATATGAAATTTGTACATTAAAACCACCTTTTATAGGAAAAAATTTTGAAGATGTTTATAATAAAATTACTAGTGGAAAATTTAAAGTTATTCCTGGAATTTATAGTCATTCTTTAAGAAATGTTATTAATAATTTATTAAAAGTTAGAAGTGATGAAAGACCAAATTGTGATATTTTATTAAAATGGATGGATACTATGCCTATTAAAAGCTTTTTTAGAGATTGTGATGATGAAGAATTATTTCATTATGGGAATAATATTAAAAATTGTTTTATGATGAGTACTATTAAAATTCCAAAACAAATGAAAGAAATTAATAAAATTTTACCTAAAGCTAATTATAGTAATTCGAGTTTTAATATTTTTAATAATAATAAAAATGATTTGGTTACTAATAGAAATTCACAAAGTGCTTTTTGTAAAAGTAGATATGTTAGAAGTAAACTTATTAAATATAATACTGGGATTACTAATAATAATAATTATAATTGTAATAATAATAATAATAATATTAATAATAGTAATAATAATAATATTAATAATAGTAATAATAAACAAATTAATGTTAATAATTCTTCTTCTATTGATAGTTTTGATGTTGATGGAAATAATAATTTGAAGTTTAAAGTAAATAAAATCAAAAATAAAGTCCCAAAATTACCTAAAATAAATTTAAAAAAAAAAAATTTTAATATACCTTTGGAAAAGAATAAAAAAATTTTTGATTTGAATATGAAAAATAAATCATTAAATAAATATCATAGTGGGAGTAATATTCTTAAAAATATAAAAGAAGATTCTAATAAAGATAAAGAAAATTCCCCTTCTCAATTACAAATAAAGAATTTAACAAGAAACTTTTCTTCATTTAATACAAATTCAATAATAAATAATCCAAATAATAATTCAAATGGAATAAGTGAAATGATACAATTTACTGAAGTAGAATCAATAAAAAAAATAAATAAATTAAGGAAAAAAAAATTACAATTACATCAAAGAATTTTAAGTGCAGTTTTAAACGATAATAATTTAAATACAAATAATAATATTAATAAATTTTATAATAATAAAAGTTTATCAGAACAAAATAATAATGATATTATATTACCGCATATTTCAAATAATAATTATGAGAAATTAAAAAAAAATTTTTATAATAATATTTCACATGAAAGTACTGAATTAAGTTCAAATGTTAGTAATTATAATAATTATAATAATAATATAAATCAAAGTATTTTTTTAAATCATGGGAATATGAGAATTAATAATTTTAATAATAATAATATTATAGGGACTATTCCTGAATGAAGAAATAATTTTTCAAAGTGAATATAAATATTTTTATTATATTTGTAATTAAATATCATTAAATTTTATTTTTAAAAAAATTATTAATGTTAATATTATAATAATATATTAAATGTCGTTAAATAATAAAATTAAACCATTTGAAAACTTAAAAGATTGTAAACTTCAACTTTCTTTTTCTAATTTATTAATACCATGTTTTTCTTTAAATAAATGTCAAATTGAAATAAATTATAATAATTCATCATATAGAATATCATATCCTCAAAAAAATCCTTTTATAATGAAATTTAATAATCCTTTTAATGAAAAAGGAAATAAAATTCAATTTTCAATATTATATAATAATGAAAATAAATATATTAGAATTGGGAAAGGTGATTTTTATATTTATAAAAAATATTTTTATTCAAATAATTTATCTTTTCAAAAATGGGCTTATTTTATGATAAATGATAATCAATTAAATTTAATTGGGATTGAAACTAGTATTTTAAAAGCTGAAATGTTAAAAGGACAAATTTATATTGATGGAAAATTATTAGACTCAAATGTATCTTTTAATGAATTAAAGAATAAAACAATTTCTGATATGTTAAAAAATGTTCCTAAAAATAAAGAAAGACTTTCTCAAAATATAAGTGAAAAATATAAAAATGTAATTGATGGTAATAAAAAAATATTTAAAAAATTAAAAACTATAGATAGAAAAAAATATGAAGAAAATAAAATAAATTTTAAAGATGATATTTTGAATAATTTTCTCAGTGAAAATTTAAGTAATATTTCATATTCAGATGATAATGAAATTAATAATGAAAATATAAATACACTTGAATCATTTATTAATAAATCTAGTCAATTTATTAATCAATTAAAAATATTAAATACTGATTTATTTATTCCAAATAACATTGAAGAACAAAGAAGAATTTATTTTAAAATTTTAAATGAAAGTATCAACTTATCAAAAGAATATAATGATCAAATAAACAATATAAGAAGAATAAATAAAGAATTAAAAGAAAAAACAAAACAAGTTCATTTAAAATATGTTTTAGAAAAGGAGAAATATAATAATGAAAAAAAGGAATATTTAAAAAATTTATCTTCAATGAATAAAGAATTAAATTTTAAGGAAGAAAAAATAGCAAAAACAAAATATGATTATAACAAAGTATTAAAAAAAGAAAAAGAAATAAATGAAAAATATAATTTAAACTTAATAGAAATACCGGATAATAAAGATATTTATATTATGATTGATATATTAAATACTTTAAAAAAAAGTAATTTAGATATTACAAAAAAATTAAATAGAAAAGAAGCTTTTGAATTAAATGAAATATTAAAAAAAAGAGATAAAACATATTCTAATGATAATAAAAATGAAAATAGTGAAAATGAAGAATATGAAAATGATCCAATTGTAAGTTCTATTGAAGAAATAGTTAATAGGAATTATATTATGAATTTAATTCCTATGATTAAAATAGAACAAATTGATAATAATAATTATTTATTTAATAATAAAAAAGTTTTTTTACTTTTTGATACTCAAAATAAAACACAATTAAAAACTAATGAAGGAAAAGATTTTGAATTATGGTTAATTGAAAATTTCAGTATAAAAAAATAAATTAGTTATTTTATTTATATTTATTTTTTTTAATTCAAAAAATCAATTTAAAATATTATATTTAATAAAAATAAATATTTATTGTTTATATATATTATTTATAATTTATAATTAGATTTTTTTTAATTTATATAATCTAAATATTTATAAATTTATATCAATATTCAATAATCTATATTATATTTTATATATTCACAAAACAATTACAAATTTCACCAACCAATTTTTAATCTAATTATATATAAATTTTTTATTAATCATTAATTAACATTCCCTTTTTCCTAATTTATAATATAACTCAAACTTAATCATGAAAAAAAATTTTTTTGCTCCTTTATTATTCACAAAAATATTAAAAACCCAAAAAAAAAAAAGGAAAAAAAAAAAAATAAACCCATAATATTTTTTTTCCTTTTTTTTCCTTTTTTTTTCTTTTACATAGACATTTTTTGTTTCATATTTTTTTTAAACCAAGAATGATTTAAAAACTCATCAATACTAATTCTTTTAGAAGGATCTTTAACTAAAACTTTTTCAATTAAATCAATAACTTTTTTACTTCTAATTTCCCAATTTTCATCATCAAATTCTAAATCACCATAACAAATTCTTTTAGCAATAATTTCTTCATCAGGACCATAAAAAGGAAATTTACCACAAAGCATATAATATAAAATAATTCCCATACTCCAAATATCAACTTCTTTATTATAAGGAATTCTTAATAAGACTTCAGGAGCAACATAACTTAAAGTTCCATAACCATCAATTAAACCTTCATTATAACCTGCAATTTTACTTAATCCAAAATCCATTATTTTAATTATTCCTTTATCACTTTGTTCAGTTAACATTATATTATCTGGTTTTAAATCTCTGTGAATTATTCCATATTTATGTAAATATTTTAAACCATTTCCAATTTGATTTATTAAAATTGCAATTTGTCTTTCTGAAAAATTAAAATTTTTCTTTTTTAAATATTGATTTAATGTTCCTCCTTCTATATATTCCATTACTATAAATATAAATTCACTATTTTCAAAATGATCAAGTAATTTTACTATATTTGGATGATGACATAATTTCATTATGTCTATTTCACTACGAACTAATTGATTGTCTTCTTGAGTTTTTATTGAAGATTTATTTATTATTTTTATTGCTACTTTCATATTTGTTTTTTTGTGTATTCCTAAATTTACTAAACCAAATTTTCCTTTTCCTATATTTTGTTTTATTTCATAATAATCTGTAAATTTTAAATAACCAATTCCTTTTTTTAAAGTGTCTGTAAATTTTTTTGATATATTATATTCTAATGTGTAAAATATTCTTATTTTTGATTTGTTGCTAAATGTTATTGAAAAATAATATAATTTTTGATCATTTATTATTGTATAATTTTCTTCTTGTGCTTCTGTTATTATACAACCACTTAAATTATGCATTCCTAAAAAATTATCTTTTTCTTTATCTTTATAATAAAAAATGTCTTTGTTTATTAAAACTAAATAAAATTTTTTTATATTTTTATTTTCTGAAATTTTATATACCCAATTCTCATATGTTATATTTTTATTTTGATTTAAATTATAATTTATACTATCATTTGAACTTCCACTTGTATTTTCATCATTTAAATTTACAATTTCATTATTTATATTATTTTCTTTTTCTTCATTTATTGGATTTAATAATTGTTTTGTTATTAATCCAAAATGATGTTTTGACATATTTTGTTCTTGTAAATATTTAGAAGGAGAAATAAAACTTTGTCTACTATATTTTAAATATTCTTCATAATTAATATTATTAAAATCACTACATCTATTTTGAATATTATTTCCTAATAAAGTTGTATTTTTACTTACATTAATTGAATTAAATGTTGTATTATTATTATTATTTGAAGTAACAATATTTTCATTTGCAAATCTTAACATATCAACTTGAGCATAAGGAGAAATATTTTTTTTCTTTTTATCATTATCTAAAGATAATTTTTCAATATTTGTTTTTTGTGAAATAAAATCTTCAGCTGGTGATAAACTACTTTTTCTATTAGGAAATTTAAAAATAATATTTTCATTATTATTACTATTATCTTTAACTCTTAAATCTTTATATTCATCATCTTCAATTTCAGTTTTATTTTTTTTCTTATCTCTAATTCTTTCAACATTTTCTTGAGTAAAAGGTTTCATTTGATATAAATAACAAATAATTTGTAAATAAACATCACTTTGTTTTGTAGTAACAACATCAACAAATTGTTTAAAATTTAATACTCCATTATATTTACTAAATGTTTTATTAATTATTTCTTCAATTTCAAAAGAAGATTTAATTTGAATTTCTTCTTGTTTTTCAATTGAATCTTTTTCAATTTTTAAAGGAAGATAACTTAAAATTAATTTAACATCATTTTTTTGTATTAAATTATCTTTATCAAAATCTAAAAGATTAAAAATTACAAAAGATGTTTCATTAAAGTCTCCCAAATATAATTTAGTTAATCCATTTACAAACTCATTTTCTTTTAATTTATTATCTGAATTTGAATCAAAGGAATCAAATAATTTTTCACTTATAAAAATAGGTAATTTCATATAATCATAAAATATTACTTTGTTAAAATATTTTTTTTTTGTTGTTGGATCATTTAACGATAAATCAATAAAAACTTCATGAAGATAATTTTTGAAAAGTTTTTTATCAGTTATTCCTATATATTTATGTATTGTTTCAAATGTAATATATTCATCTTGTGTTTTTTCTTTTGAAGTATCATTTCCCATTTTTTATTATATTTAATTTCTTTTATTTAGTATTGTATTATATAATAATTATGGATTTATTATTTTATTATTTTTTTTAATATTTTGTTGAATAATTTTTTTTTTATATTTTTTATATGATATTAGTTTAAATTATATAAATAAAAATATTTTTTTATTATTATTATTATATTAATTATTATTGTTATTGTTATAATTAATATTTTCATCTTCTTCTTTTTTATTTTCTTCCTTTTCATAAATTATTAATTGAGATTCCTCATTTTCATTATTTATTTTATTATTATTCTCTTCATTATGAATTTCATTATTTTGTTCCATATCATTATTATTATTATTACCATTATCTTTATTATCATGAACAGGACTATTATTACTTTTATAATTCTTATTTATATTTTCCTCACCTTCATCTTTATTATTTTTATCTTCATTATCTTCATTATTTTTATTCCCATCACTTTCATTTTTATTATCATTTTCTTCAATAATATTATTATCATCTTTCTCATCTTTATCATCATTTTTATTAACTTCATCATTACTATGAACTTCCTTAAAAGTTCTTCTAGTATGTCTCTTCTCATCATCTTCCTTAATTTCTTCCATATGTTTAATTCTATCACTTCTTCTAGGTTTAACTTCAAATCTCTGAATCCTTCTAAATAATTCTAAATCATTATTAAATTCAACTTTCCTTTCAAGTATGCTTAAATTAACATCACAAACTTGATCAATATTAATAGCTAAATTTAAAAATCTAGCATGAGTAAAAACACTTTGAGCAAAACTAGAAATTAATCCTGTTGTTACATTATAACCTCCTTCTAATACAGAAACTAATCTCCCTTCACAATATTTATCAGCAACTATTTGTAATTTTTCAGTTAAGAATGCATAATCATATTCTTGTAATGACATATGTTTTTGATTTATTCCTTCAAGTTCATGACCATCAAATCCAGCACTTAAGAAAATTATATCTGGTTTAAATTTACATAAACGAGGAATTACTTTATTTCTTATTACATTTCTATATTCATGTGAATAATTTGATTTAAAACCAAATGGTATATTTAATATACCACCAGGATATATTTCATCATCTTTTTGAGTATTTGTTTCTATTGAACCTGAATAAGGATAAAATGTTTTTGGATTTTGTTCATTGTAAATATGAGTTGAAATAAAAAGAGTATTTTTAGCATCATTAAAATCAAACCAATTTATTTTTATATCTGAAAATAAGTCAACTTTACCAAATTTTTCATAATCCATTATTTTATGGAATTTTTTAGTATTTAACATTTGTATAATTTCCTCAGTTCCATTTCCATGATGAACATCAAAATCAAAAATTGCTATTTTCTTTATTTTATCACTATAAAAATATTTAGCATAAGCAGCACCAACACAAACATTATTAATAATACAAAAACCATTAGAAATTGTAACTGGATTTTCAACTGGACCAAAGTAACCAGCATGATGACCAGGAGGTCTTATTAAAGCAAAAGCATTAGTAGCTTCTCTACTCATAACAATATCAATAGCATCAAATACACACCCAGCTGTATTAAAAATATTATCATATGTATATTTATTTACCCATGTATCACAATCTAATTGTTCATATGTATATAATAAATTTGATGATGATGAATGATGATTATCTTTTTTTTTATTTTGAGAATTATTACCAAATGATTCACATTTTTCTTTTAGTTTTCTTATGTAATTTATATCATGACATTTTAATATGTCATTTAAACATGCTCTTCTATTTGTTGGTTTTAATATGAATAAATCTGTGTTTATTCCATTTGAATAATCATAACTTGTTTGGCCATCAAATAAAAAGTCACTTACTATTATTCCTTTATCTGGTGATACTAAACATGATAATCTATCAGAATTTTCAAACATTTCTGCACGTCTTGAAAAATGTTTTACTGGTTCTTCTGGTAATTGAATATGTAAAATGTTATCTTTATTATAAATTAATGCTGTTTTCCTTGTTGTAAATTTATAATTAAATTGAAGAGATTCTTCACTTTCAATTACTAAATCTAATGATTCCCAATTTTCAATTGATGCATTTGTATTATAATATAAATTTGATATTCCTTCATTATCAGGATATGCTTTATGTAAATCTGAATAAAATTTTAATATATTATCTAAATCTTCTTTTATTTCATTTTTAAATTTTAAACAATTTAATATTAAAAAACCAATAATTTGATAAGCATGATGAATTAAACAATTTTCAAGAAATTTTTCTTTATGAATATAATGAATATCATGATTATTATAATATTTTTCTCTAATAGTTAAATATAATCTTTGTATATCATCATAATTTTTAGATAATTTAAAAAAACATTTATTACTATTATAAATATAAGCATAATTAATAACATAATCACCATTATTATCAACAGCAAATAATTCATCAAAAGAATATTCAAAATAGTCTAAAGCAATATCAAAATCATATTGAAAAATAATATGTAAATAAATTCTTCCTAATCTATCAACACTTTTTCTTTGTTCAGGAAAATTTTGTAAAATATATTGAAGCATTTCAGCACATTTTTTTTTATGTTTATTAAAAATACATAAAGATAAAGATAAATGAATAATTTCAAGTCCTTCAACAGTTTTATCAATTTGAGCTTTATGGTCATATAAAAATTTAAAAATTTCTATTTGACCATAATAAGCTGCATATTGTATAGGAGTAAAACCAAAAGGAGAAACTTTATTTATAAAATTATGATTTTGAGGTAATTTTAATAATTGTTCCATTTTACCTAATTCATTATTCTCAATATAACTTAAAAAATCGAAAAAAACTTTATCTTTTGAATTTAATGAAGATTTCTTTGATGTTGATATTGAATGTTTTGAATGATTTGATCTTTCAGATTTTTCATCAAGAAATGAATCTGATGGATTGTCTATTGAATATGAATCTTTTATTGAATCTTCTTCTTCTAAAATGTTTATTTTTTGATTTGAAGAATCTAGTTTTTTATTTTGATTTGTTGATAATGAAAAATTTGGAGATTTTTTAAATGAGTCTTCTGGAGTTATTCTAGTTTTTAATGGGAAATTTGAATTATTTGATTTGTCCATGTATTTTGTTCTATTTTATTTGTATTAAAATTTAATTTTTTTTATTTATTGAATTTTATTTTTTTTGTTTTTTTGTTTTTTTTTTTCTTTGTTTATTGTTTATTATATATGAGATTTTAGGTTTGATTTTGTTTTTTGCTTTTGAGGAAAAGGCTTTTTTGTTTTGTTTTAAAAGAAATTTTGATTGTTTGCTTTTATCTTTTTTGTTTTTTTAATTCTGTTTTTTTTTTACTTTTTGTGGAATGTCTCTCAATTAATTTAATAATTTTTTGGATTTTTATTAATTTTTTTTATATATTTTGTCTTATTAGATATAATTTATTCTTTTTAAATTTATTTATTTTAATATTATATATTTTAATTTTATTATAGAATTGATAAGTCAATTTTTTAAAATAATAGTTTATAAAATATTTATTTGTTTAAACTAATTATTTAAAAATTATTTATTGTGATGAAGAATAAATAAAAAAATTATCATTCAATATAATTAATCAGTATAAAAATTATACATATCCTTTAAAAAAATAGATAGTGTTCAATAAGATAATTTAGAAAATCAAATTATTGTTTTTTTTAATTTAATAATATATTTTTTTCCTTAAAAAGTAAATTATTGTTTTTAATATTAGAAAAAAGTAGAATGGGTAAAAAATATCGTCCAAAATTAAGTGCAAAAGAGAAAAAAGCAATGAAATTAAAAGGGATTAATATTAAAAAAGTTAAAAAAGAAATTATGAATGAATTATACTCAAAAGAAATAAAAGATGAAGATTCAACAAAAAATGTATCACAAGTTGATAATAATAACCAATATGAATTTAAGTATCATGAATATATAAATAATTCTTTTAATTCTCAATTAGTTTCAATGATTGTTTCATTTATTAATAAATCAAAAGTTTTTCCTGAACGTTTAAAAAAATCTCAAAAATTTTTAATGAACCTAATTCAAATAATAAAAAAATTAATGATGAATGAAATAGAAATTACAGTTTATACTCTTATAATTGATCAATATAATTGGAATAATTATTTTAATGATGAATTATCTTTATTATTTTTAGGATTATATTCAAAACAAATAACAAATAAGGATTGTTCATTATTCTTTTCTAAATTTAGAAAAGAAAATATAAAATTTATTGAAAAATATACAATTTGGGAAAATAGTTTAAAAAAAGAAATATTTAGGATTGATATAATAAATAAGAGATTTAGAGAATTAAAAAAACCACATAATACTTATTGTAAAGTTGATTATATTGATTATAATGGAGTCGTTGATATTATATATCAATTAAGTCAACCATATGGTGAAGAGAATAAAGGAGGGAAAATTAAAGTAAGAGAAGAAAAGAATATTGATAATAATATTAGTAATAATAATTTTATGGAGTTAATGAATTTTAATTTTGATAATGAACAAAATATAAATTTAAATCCAATTAACCCTATTGATAATGAAATAAATAATTATGCTTCAAAAAATAATTTTCCTTTTTTAAAGAATGAACAAAATATTTTTGGTAATAATTTTTTGTTTAAACAAAACTCAAATTATTCAAAAGATGAAAATCAATTATTTAATATTTTAGATCCTTTTTTTTCCATTAAATAAGGAGAAAAGTAATAATATTTTTATAAAAAACCTTCCATAATAATTTCTAAATAATTTCTAGAAATATAAATATATATTTATAGTAAATTATATATTTAATTTAATAATATTATAAATTTTTATATATAAACAATTATGAATATATATTTAATAATATTTTATTTAATTTTTAGTAAAGTAAATTAAGGTGTATAAAATTTCAAATCATTTATTGTTTTTTTAGGAGAATTTATTTTTATTTTATAAATAGGTTTTGCTCTTTGACTTAATGAAGCACTAAATACTCTCTTATGAATTATTCCATTTGTTGTTTTTTTTGGTTGAGAATTTATTTTATTATTATTTAAATGTTCTTTAATAATTTGTTTACTTAAAAAATCATTTCTAGCTGAAGATATTAAATTTAAATTTAAATTATAAGCTACTTTTTTTTTTATTTTTCTATCAGTTTTAAATATTCCAGTCATTTTTAATAATTTTTTTTCAACATCTTTAAATTTTAAAGTATTTCTTTTATAATTTTTAAGATTATTTATTATTTTATTTTTTCTAATATTATTTGTTTGTAAAGGAATATAAAAAGAAATTGAATTAAATGAATCTTTATTCATAATTGTATTAGTATTTTGAGTATTTTTTTGAATTGAATTCAATTGTTCAGAATCATTAAATGAAGATGAATTAAAATGAAATGTTTTATTTTTAAGAAGTGAAATAAATTGTTTTCTTTTTTGTGCACCTGATAAATTTTCATTTAATGAAATTAAATTTGATAATTGATTATCTTTACTAATATTTATACTATTATGAATATGATATTTTTGTAAATTTTTTTTATTCATTTTTAAAGTTTCTAAATCAAATTTTTCATTAGTATCAAAAATACTTTCATTAATATTTTTTGTTAATAAACATTTACTCATTCCTAAAAGTTTAGTTCTTTTATAAATTTTAGGTACTTTTTTTTCTAAAGAAAGTGCTTTTGAATAAGCAAAATCTATATCAATTTCATTTTTTCTTTCAATAACTGAAATACATCTATTTATTTTTTCAATTAATAAATTTTTTTTTTCTTGAATAATATTATAAATATTTTCTAAATTAATTGTTTTTGTATTAGCAAGAATAAATAATAAATCATTAATATGAATTTTTCTAAGTTCACCATTTTCAGATGAACATTTAACAGAATAATATCTTTGTTTTAATTCAATTGAATCTTCTAAACCAAAAAATTCCCCTTCAATAACATTACAAATATTTACTCTTTGAATATATTTTTTATTAGCAATTTTTTCTTCTTTAATTTTTATATCTAAAATATTATCTTTTTCACCTATTTTTGATTTAATATATTTATCATAATTTGATCTAAATAAATAATTAATAGGATATTTTTCAACTTTTTTTCTTTGTGATTGTATATATTCATCAATTTCATTTTGTGAAAATTCATCACCTTTTATTGTAATTTTTCTTAACCAATTTAATAAATTTGTTTTATCATTTATTATATATTTTTTAAAATTATGTGAAGATTCAATTGATATATCAATATAAATTTGAAATTGTCCATTTTTGACAAAATAAATATAATCAGAATTAGATTTTTGTTCAAATATAATATCATTATAATAAGGCTTTTCTGGTATTGAAATTCTTAAAACTTTTTCAATTGCATTTGAAGTCCAATTTCTATATAAAATATAACTTTTTCTTAAATCTTTTATATAATATTCTAATTCTCTTTCAAGATATCTATGAAGAATAGAATAAAAAGTATGTTTTTTTAAATAAAGTATATATGAATCTTCTGTGGCAAATGCAGAAAATGTTTCTTTATAAGTAGTTAATATTGAAATTTCATTAATTGGTTCTCCATTTGAAATATCATAATATTTTACATTTTCATCAATTAAAAAAACTCTTTTTTCATTTTTATTCATATCATCAGGTAATTCAAATGTATCTGATAAAATAAAATTTAAATCTTTATGTAATGAATAATTTTTTCTTTGAATTTGTTTGTAAACTTGTTTTTCTATATCATATTCTAAATTATAAATACTTTCTAAATAATCCACAAAATCTTTTAGTGTCATTTCTTTTCTTTTTATTTTTCTCTTATATAATGTAACTTTTCCTTTAAGAACAATATAATATTTTTCAATTTCGGTATTTTCAAAAAATAAATTTTGATCTTTTTCATAATGTTCTAATAAAAGACAATTTATAACAGTATAAAGTAATCTTGAATTTTTTTCTTTTAAATCATTAAAAAAAGGATTTTTTCCCATACCAAGAAAGTCTCCGATTGTTTTTATATTTTGTTTACTTCTAATTAAAGGATCTTTTCTAAAAAAAGAATATATTTTTTCATATTCTAAATTTTTAACAATAAATTCTCTTAAAAGACTAATAAAAGGACATTCTCTTTTTATTATTGTTTGTCTTCTTCTTCTAAAATAAGCAGTTTTTCCTTTTCTTCCTGATGTTACTAATGTTCTTATATTATTTATAAATCTTGTTGTTGCTGTTGATAAATTATTTTGATTTTTATTTTTTTCTTCCATCTTAAAGTCAATTATTCATAATTATTAAAAAAAGAATTTAATTAATTAAATATTATTTCATAAATTAAAAATAAAATTTTTCAAAAAAATAAATTCATTTAAAAAAAAAAATTAAATAAAATCTTCATATTTAAATCTTTCAATTATTCATAATTTAAATTATTTTAAGTTTGAGATTCTTCAGCCATATTACCTTCATTATTACTATTGTAATAATTATTATTATTTTCTATATTTAAAGGATTACTTTGTTTATACATTTTGTCTAAAGAAGGTGAATTATTAGTAAAATAATTACCAAGTTTCATTAAGTCATTAATATCACCATTTTCATTTTTAAATTCATTAAAGAAATAATATCCAATAACTCCTTTAATAATTAAATTACAAAAAGCAAAAAAATTCATTAAAGTTCTTAATCCAGAAGTATATTTCCATTGATTTGTATTTTGTGAACTATTATAATATGATAAAATAAAAATCATCCAAATAATATCTGCTATGATAACTCCACATAATATATGAAGAATTAATTTTCCAATTCCATGTTTATTATTTGGATAAAATAATGAGTATAAAAATAATATTAAATAACTAAAAAAGACATTAAAATCATATCTCATTAAACTTGAAAATATTGAAATTCCTATATATCCATATATTGAATATAATAAAATTGGTGTTTCTGCCATTAAGGATTTTTTTAATTTTATATTTTTTGATTTTTAATTAAATATTCATTTATAAATAAATAATTTATATAAAGTACCAAAAATTATTTATATATTATCATTTTTTTTTAATACAATTTTCTTTTGATTTTTTCTTTTTTTTGGAAATGGAATTAAATTCTCTTTTTTTACTTTTAATATTTTAGATTTATATATCATTTGTTTTAAACTAACAACATCATCATAATTATAATCAAATACAGTTTTCATTAATTGATTAATTTTTCTTTTTTCATTTTTATTTTCATAACTGTGATTAAAATTTAAATTGTGTTCAAGAATTGTAGTTTCTTGAGCAATTTTTTTAAATTCTTTATTTTGTCTTTTACGTTGCAATCTTCTATCCCATAAAGTTTTCATTTCAAATTCTTTATCTGATCTATCATCATTTAATATTATATTATTTACAATATTCCATAATATTTTTTTCCCATTTTCATCTAAAACTTTTTCAACTTTTTTAGCATTTTGTTTTAATAGTATTTTCTCATTTCCTTTATTTTCTATATAATTTTGTTTAATGTCATCTTTTATTTCTTCAAGATTTAATTTTTTTTTTTTCTTTTTTATTTCTGGAGTTAATTTTTTATTAAAATGTTTATATAATTTTTCGTTTTCTTTAAATATTATATTTTGCATTTTTGTTATATTTTTTAGTGATTGAGAAAATAAGTTTTTATTTGAACATTTATTATGAAAACTTTCATAAAAAAGTGATTTATTTGAAAGCATATTTTTTTTTAGATTTTGAAATTGAACTTTTTTTTCTGATTTAAATAAGATATTATTTAAATTTTTATCTGAATTATTCTTAAAAAATTCTTCAGTTGTTGTATTAAAAGATATTTTTTTTTTTAAACTAGAATTTCTTTTTAATGGTTTAAATTTAAATTTTAAATAATTTGAATTTTTAAAATAACTATATTCTCCATTTTTCAAATTTGATTTTTTTTCTGGTAAAATTTCATTATCTTCATTTGAGTCAAGATTACTTTCATAAGTATATTTTTTATTATAAAAAATTTTATTTTTATTATATAAATTAAAAGGTTGAAATGCAAACTTTTTTGTAACATCTCTAAAAAAATTACCATGAGGAATTTCTCTCATAATTTCTACTGTTTCTTTCTTTAATGAATATTTTTTCTTTTGTTCATCCATTATAATTTGACTTTTTAAATTTGATAATTTTTCAATTTTATTTATTTTTGAATTTATTTCTTTTGTTTTTAAAAATAATTCTTGTTCTCTTTCTTTATTTATTATATCCAATGAAGATTCATTACTATTATTTTCTGATTCAAAACCAAAAATACGAGATCTTGAATCACAGTTCATATCTAAAATATTTTTTTTTATATCACTATAATTTGATTTATTTGTTCTTTTAGTTTTTTTTATTGAAGTATTATCGTTTTTATCTGAGTAATTTTCTCTAAATTGTAAATTATATTGATCATTTATTCTTGTTAATTTTTTTAATTCTCTTCCTATTCTTTTTGATTTTTCAAAAATTATTTTACTTAAATTATTATTAATTCTTTCATCATTATTATATTTTAAAGACATATCCTTAAATGTTGAATTCATAGAATTTACTAAATTATTAAGAATTGCTTTTGAATTTTTTGAAACTTGTGTTAAATATATTCCTCTATTACGTGAATTAAGGTTATAATCAAATGAAGTTTTATAATGTTTATTTTTTCTTTTTTTTTCTGATTCTTCTTGTCTAATTTTTGAACTTCTTTTTATATTCATTTTTTATAATTTTCATTAATTTTTATTTAAAAAAAATAAAAAAAAATATTTTGTTTTTTAATATATAATAAAAATAATTAAAATTATAAATATAGAATTAATTTTAATTCTGTTACAATATAATGAAATCTGAAAAACAAAAAATAAAAGCATGGGAATCATATATACCATCCTTAATTTCAAATATGGATTTATTTGGGGTTAAATATACACCAACTTTATTTTCAAATAATAAAAATAAATCAATAATTGGTGCATTTCTAACATTTCTTTTAATATTTTTAGCAATAGCAAAAATTACATTAACAATAAGTCATATTATTAAGAAAGATAAATTTACATATAAACATGAAACATTTACTGATATTGATAATTATATTAATATTTCAAGTTTTTATGTTTCAATATGTGCAGATGATACATTTTCAATAAATAATAATTTAATAACTCATAATATAACACAAGAGAATTTTACAACTAATTCAGAAGGAGAATTAATTGCTAGAGATCATAATGGATATGAATGTTTAAAATATGATTTAGAAAATTTTACTTTAAAAGATAGTGACCTTGAACAAAATCAAACTTATGTTTATTATATGTTTAGAGTAGATAAAAATAATACAACTTCTTTTTTTAATCTCAGATTTGATTTTCCTAAAATTTACCCTTCTATTGAAAATTATAAAAATCCATTAGCAAATAGAACATCACATGCATTTATTAATTCAGCTAATTCAAAAGGAAAAGCATTAAAAATATATTTAGATAAATTACAAGTAAAATATCAAAATAGATATGGATTTGGTATTTTTGAAACTCCAGCTTCAATTAAAAATTATACTGTTTTAAATTCATTTGATGTTATTGATAATTTAGGTGTTTTTAGTTATTATGGTTATAATACAATTGAAATATTTTATACTGGATGGATTCAGTCATATACTTTTATTGGTTATGATATTGAAGAAGAGATTAGTTCAATTGGAGGATTTCTTAATGTTTGTTTTGTTATTTTAAGTTTTATTGGAGGTGCTACTAATAAGATTTTTTTAACTTATTCTATTAAAAGAAATTTACATACTGATTTTAAAGCATGTTTTCGAACTAATACTTTAAATTCTAAAAAAAGTAATAAAATTAATGTAAATTCTAATTCTCAAAAATATAATTTAATTGCAAATTCTAGTAGTCAATATTCTAATTTACCTAATTTAAAAGAAATTCAAAAAAATAATTTTGGATTAAATATAAATCATACTAATACAAATACTAACACAAATATCAATTCAAATAATTTTAATGAAGTAAATGATAATAAAGAAATTTATATTAAAAAACCTCTTTTAATTAATATTAAATCAATTAATAATATAACAAATGAACAAAAAGAAAATATTGAAACACATTTTCAATATAATAAAAATGAAATAAATATAATTAATGATGTTAATATTAGAAAAGTTGATTCTACATTCTCAAGAAATATTCATTTTACTTCTAAAAGATTTATTGTTTCTGAAGTAAATCAATTTCTTAATGCAATGGATTATGGATTAATATATAATTTGATAAAAGATGTTATTTTATTAGAATTTTTAGTTTTAACTCCAAGAAATGCAAAATTATTTTATCAATTAAGAACTGCTCCTTTTAATCTTTTTGATTTAGATGAGCAATTATCAAATATTTCTAATTCAAAAGAATATAAAGTTTTAGCTGATGAAAAATTTAAATTAGAATTATTTGAAAGTTGTTTCCTTAAAAATAGTAAATAAAACTTATTTATTAATATATTATATTATTAACATATTAAATTATAAAAAAAAGAAAAATTTAATAAGCTTGTATATAAAATATATTCTAAATTTACTTATTTATTTTATTTTACTTATTTTATATATTTAATTATGATTTAATATTATTATTTTGAAACATGAAATTCATATTGTTAACATTTAATAATTTCATTATATTTTCTTCATATAAAAATTAAATTTAGTTTTAATTATTTATTTTTTTAATTGTACTTTTCAATTATTATTTTCATTCATAATTTTAAATAAATTGATAATATTATATAAAATTATTATTACATTTGTCATAAACATTAAAGAAACATTATAATGAGAAAAATTTTTCAGATAAATATAAAAATATAAAGTTAATGTTTTTTATTTTTGCTAACACCATAAGAGCAATGTAAACCAACTAAATCATTTTTATCAAATCTATAACCTTGTAAAGTATTGATACAAATAGTACTTTGAATAACATTTTCAAAATCAGCAAAACACAAAATTGTATTTTCACCATTTTTCTCTTTTTGAATTAGTCTAAGACTTTTATATCCAGGAAAAGGTCTAAAAATATGAGCAACTTCTCTTTCTTTTGCATCAATAGGAATTCCTTCAACATAAACAATATTTGAAGCATGATTTTTTAAATTTTCAAAATCAAGAAATACATTTTCATATTTTTTAACTAATGAATCTAATTTATTATTTAAATTTAAATTATTATTTTGAATAGTATTATTAAAATTTGTATTTTGTACACTTGCTAATAATGTTAAATTTTTTAATAATTGATTTTGATTTGATTGATTATTTTGATTATTTAATAAAGGATTTTGATTTTGATTTGATGATTGTTCTAATAATCTTATTAAAGGATTATTTACTAATGCATCAATTGGATTATTTGATAAATTTTTTGGATTATTTGAAGTAGAATTATTTTTATTATTTTCATTATTATTTGAATTCTTGTTTCTTTCATTATTTATAAATCTTTTTCTTTTTCTACCTCCAAAATTTGAGTTTTTTTCATTATTATTTCTTTCATTTTTATTGTTTTTATTATGTCTTGAATTTTCAGAAAATTTGATTATAATTCCTTTCTCATCTTTTGTAAATTTAAACCCTTGTAAAGTGTCTTTTGCAAATTTTGCGTTTTTTTCATCTTCAAAATCAATAAAAGCAATTTTAGCTTTATCTGACAAAATTTTTATTCTTGTATCAATATATCCAGACACTTCACTGAATGCTTTAATTAAATCTTCTTTTGTAACATTTTCTGGTATTTGACAAACATATAAAGATACAACCATTTTTCCTTTTATTTATTATACAATTTATATTTAATATTAATTTTAATTGTCTCTTTTTTATATTGTTTTTATTCAAAAATATTTTTTTTCATAAAAATGCTTATTAAAATTTAATTATTGAATTTTAAAATTAAATTATACCTAATTTCCTAATAATAAATTAATTTAATTTATCATAAAATTATTTTTTTTTGATTTTTTTTTTTTCAATTTTATATATAATTCTTCTTATTTTTATTGCTTCTCCTAAACAATTTTTTCTTAATTCATTTAAATCATCTTGTGAAATAAAACTTTTATCTTTTTTAATATTGATATTATTTAAATTAATTCCAACATTAGGAATATTTTTTGATAAAGAATCAGGTTTTATTTCTTTTTTTAATTCTTCATTTACTTTTTTCTTTTCAATATTTTCTTTTTTTAAAAATTTTTCTAAAACTTTTTCATTTTCTTTAAATGTTTCTTGTTGATTTTCTTTTTCATCTTCAATATCATTTTCTTTATTAAAATTTTCATATAATATTTGATTATAATTTAATGATAAACTTTTTTTTAAAGGAAGATTTTTTATTTTAAAAATTATTTGAATTATTTGATAATAAATTATGAAAACGAGTATTAAAATCAGATTTTTTTAAATTAATTATAATATGTAAAAATTTTCCTATTTTAAAATTGGAATCATTAATTTTTTTTATTATATCAATTAGAGAGTTTTTATATAACTCAATTTTAGCTCCATTTTTATTTATTTTAACTTGATAAAAATTAAAATTATTTATTAAACTATTTTTTTGAAGCTCTATTTTTCTATTATTATTAGAATAATTAACTTTTATTAAGTCAAATACTTTATTTAAAGGTTTTTTTAAAAAATGTAATATTTTAGAAAAAGAATTTTGGTTGATTTTAATTTTTTGATTTGATATATTAATTGTATAAGACATATTTTGTATAAACATGAAGAAATTTAAATCTTTTTGAGTATCATATTGATAATTTGAAAAAGAATGTTCATTATAAGTATAAGCACTTGCTGTACTGTTTTTTCTTTTTATATTTAAAGAATTAGCAGATAAATTTTCTGTTCCAAAATTATATGATGACATTGGTTTAAAATATAACCAACTTCTTCTACTTTTTCTTCTCGGCATGATTTATAGTTATTTTTATTAAATAATAATCTCACATTATGTACTCGAATATATATATTAATTTTTTTTAATCTATTATAAAATTTTAATAATTAAATAAAGAATAAATATAAAATAATTATGGATGGAATGAAACTTCCTAATTTATTTTTAACAAAGAAAAATTGGAAAGTTGATAGAAATCAAGATAATAAATATTTTTATAAAACTACTTCTGGATTTAATAAAAGACCTAGTCAAAGTAAAAGCTCTACTGAAAATGAAAATGAAAAAACAAATTCAATTAGTGAAAATACAAATGAACAAGATTTAAGACAAAAAATTGAAGAATTAAATAATGAAATGAATGAAAAAGAAAATTTATTTACATATAATCAAAAAATATTTAAAAAAAAATTAGAAGAAAAAGATAAAAGAATAAAAGAATTAGAAAAATTATTAGATGAGGAAAAATTAAAAAGAGAACAAAATGAAGAAAAGATAAAATACCAATTAAATTCTAAATTTATTGATTCAATAAAAGAATTAAATAAAAAAGCAGAATTAAATGAAAAAAAAGTTGAAGAATTAACTGAAAAAAATGAAAAAAGTAAAATTAAAAAAGAAGAATATAAAAAGCAAATAAAAACTTTAACAAATCAATTAAATCATTTAAATCAAAAAGTTACTTCAATGTTTGTAGGAAATGATAATCAAAATTTAGATGAAGAAATAAGAGGTTTTATTAAAGATTTAAATGAAAAAGTAGTAACACAAGAAAATGAAATTTCAAATTTAAATCAAGAATTAGAATATGTAACAATAGAAAATAAAAAATTAAAAACAATAACAAGAAAAATAATAGAACAAAGAAATGAAACAGAAATTTTTTTTTTAGACGCATTAGATGATGTTAAAAAAGAATTATATTTTCAAAAAAAAGAAGATGCAAAAAGAGGACATTTTTTCCCTACTTTAAAAAAAAATTATGAAGGAAATAATATGAGAGTTGATATAAGATCTTTTTCTCCTGAAATGAGAGAAAAAATTTTAAGGAATTTATTTGAAAAAATTAATGAAGGACATGATCCTTCTAATTATAAAGAACTTAATAATATTATGTCTATGGATATTAATGAAGGAGAATAAAATATTTTTTAAATATATAATCAATCATATAATTTATTTTAATTTTTTTAATTTTAAAAATATTATGTTTAAATAAATAATTCATTCATTAATAAATCTTGACAAAAACTATCAATTTCAACTGGATTATTTGATTCATATGCAACAAATATTATTTTATAATTTGAAAATTCATCCATATTTATATCATCTTCAATTGTTATATGTTCATATAATTTACAACAAATCCAAACTGGAATAAATAATTTATTATTTAATTTTGCTCCATATTCACTTATTTTTATATATTTTCCATTAAAATTTTGTTGAGATAAACTTTGAATGTAATTTTGATGTGTTAATTTTGTTTTTGTTGATAAATCTTTCCTTAATATATCATTACATTTAATATTATTATATGAAAATAATTGACTTATTTTAATTTTTTTATTTCTAATTTTTAATTTATTAATATTTGTTTGAATCTTTGCATACATATTAAAAATATATCTATATATATTTTCATATAATTTTTTTGTAATATTTAAATCAGTTGTATTAATTACACATTCTGAATCATCATAACATGAAAAATGAATTATATTAACTTTAGTTTCTGGATCAATATAACCTTGAATTTTATTATTTAACAAATTTAAATTTGGATTTAATTGACTATTATCTTCATTTTCATTATTTTTTTTTATATCTAAATCTTTTTTTGATTTTTCAGATTGAACAGTTTCTAATTCTTTAATATTAATATTACCTTCATTTTCATCAAAATCAATATTAGCAAATCTATTATTATTTTCCATATTTCCAGTAACATAATCAGCAGAAACCATTCTAATAGAATTTTTATATAATTCATTTGAAACAATAGAATTGAAATTTTTCTTTAATAAATTAACTAATAAATCTTCTGCTCTTTTATGATAAAAAGGATCAAAAGTACAATTATTTTTACCTAAAATTTCTAATGAAATTATCATAACAAATTCTCTTTGAGCAAGAAGTGTATTTAATGTTTTTTTTCTTCCTTTTTCATCAATTTTTTTCCCATCATCATCAAATAAAAATTCACAAGATAAGACTTCAGGAGAACTTTGACTTCTCATATACATTTCATGAAGCATAGATAATCTTGCACCATTTGCCATTTCTTTATTATTTAAACTATTATAAATAATAAATCCTCTATACATTAAAACATATCCTTTTAAATAAAATGGAGGATCCATTAAAGTTAATGTTTCTTGTAAAACACTTCTATCTGAATTTAAAGAATTCATATTTTCAATTATTGATGTTCTTAATGAATCATTTATTCCTGTTTTTACCATAAAAAAAGGAATATTTTCATTATAACTAAAAGTTAAATTAATTATTGGTAAAAGTGATATTGGTGTTCCTATAATATCTTCTTTTTCTGGAATTAAAGTATAATTTAAAGTGAAATAAAATAATATTTCACAATATTTATTTAATATATTTGTAAATTTTTTTGAGTCATCGAAATTTTCAAAAAATAAATTGCAAAATTTAGTAAATTCATCACAAATAAAAATTACTATATTGTCAGGAGTGTTATATGGTGTTATTACACTAATTAAATAATTCTTTAAATAAGTTTTAGCTGTTGATTTATATTTATTATTATTTGTAGAAAATGATAATATTCTAAAATCATCGTAAAAAACTGTGCTTGATATACCACTTGATGCCAAAATTACTCCTTTAAAATTTTGAAAAGTTTCTGATTGTTCATTTGTTTTATAAAAATAAAATAAATATTCTTCTCCTTCTTGTTTATTTGTTTCTAATATTAATATTGCAGCATTTAATGAAGAAGAATTTCTTGAAAGTAATGTTGGTTGTTTCCAAGTTTTCATGTAAAAAATTTATTTAAAAAATTAAAATTTAAAGAAAAAAATTAATTATTATTAAAAAAATATGTTTAATAAAAAATATTTTCACTAAATAAAAAATAATCAATGATTATGATAAAACTTTTATAGAAAATAAAATTTTTTGAAGTATAAAAAACAAATTTATACTATTAAAATAGAATTATAAACAATTATAATATATAAATATATATTATATTTTCACAGTTTTTTTCATTTTATTATTGATTAAGCATTAAATTTTTTAAAATAATTTAATAGTACATACCATTTTTTAATTAATGTTTGATCAGAAGATTTAAATATTAATAAAAGTTCTTCTTCTTCAAAATTATCATCTTTTTTATCATTAAAATAAAATAAATCTAATTGATCTAATGTTTCTTTTAATTCATTGTTTTTTTCAATACTAATATAAAAGTGATCATATCCAATTAATTTTTTATTTATTTTAAAAAGTACTATTTTTTTAATATTTTTAATAGGAATTTCAGCCAAAGGTTTTTTTAAAACTATATAATTTTCTTTTGAATGATAAATAAAAAAAGTAATTTTATTCATTACACAAAATCTATCATAATATTTTGCTTTTTCCTTAATATTAAAATTTGACATTTTTAATAATTCAGAAACAAAAATTGGTTCATTATTATTTGTATCTAATAATAATTTTTCAGTTAATATACTAGTAACCTCTGGCAATTTAACTTTATTTATTTCTTTTTTAATACCTTTTTCCTCATTTTCATTTTCAATATTAATATCATTATTTCCTTTTTTACTCTTTTCATTATTATTATTATTATTTTTATTATTATTATTATTATTATTATTATTATTATTATTATTATTATTATTATTATTATTATTATTATTATTATTATTATAGTTATTATTATTATTATTATTATTGTTATTATTATTATTATTACTATCATTATTATTACTATTATTATTATTGTTATTATTATTATCATTATTATTGTTATTATTATTATCATTGTAATTATTATTATTATTATTATAATAATTATTATTATTATTATTATTTTTATTGTAATTATTATTATTATTATTATTATGTTTTAAAATTGATTTTAATTTTGGTTTTTCATTATTATTTTGTTTAATATCTACATTTATTTCTTTAATTTCTTTTATTTGATTGTTGTTATTTTCAATTATTTCATTTTGATTTGAGACATTTTTTTTTTCTTCTTTTAAATTATTTTGTATTTCAATTTTATCATTTTCTTTTTTTTCTTCTTCCTTTTTTGTTTCCTCATTTTTAACTTCTTCTTTTTTTTCTTCAATATTATTATTATTATTTTGCCCATTTTCAAATACATTAACTACATTTTGTTTTTGAGAAATATTATCACTATATTTATCATTAAAACTAATATCATTATTTTCATTTTTATTTTTATCAACTAAATCTTTATCAACTGCATATTCTTCATAATTAAAATTATCAATTACATTATCTTTATCTTCTAATTGATTGACTTTAATGACTTTATTAGTATCATTTGGTGAACTTACACATACTCCAACTCCCATCAATTTAAAAAAATATTAAAAAATAAATAATATTTATCCAAAAATATTTTTTAAAAATTAGAGAATTTAAAAATTATTTTTAATGGAACAAAATTTATTGAATATGAATAATATAAATTTATACAGTTCACATTTTTGGCAAAATTATAAAGTAATATATGAACATTATAATAAAAAACAAAAAGAAATTATGGATATTTATTATATTTTTAATAAATTATTTTCTTTAATACAAGAACTTTCAAATGGGTTAAAAAATATTTCTGAATATCCTTTCACTTTCGACAATACAACAACTTATGGTAAATCAATGAATATTTTTATTGATTTAATTGCAAAAGAATCTGAAATTTTTTATAACTTTAGTGAAACAATTGAAAACATCCTTTTAAAACTAAATGATACTATTGCTACTGCTGTATATATGTCAAGAGATGTTGTTAATGAAAGATCAAAAAAATTAAATGAATTTATTTTAATTTTAAATGAAAATGAAAATTATAAATTAGATTATTATAATAAAGTAAGAAGTGCATTACAATTTAAATTAAAATTAGATGAAAAAAATAAAAAAGATTTAGATGAGTTAAAAACTTTAATTTCTTTAGCAAAAAATTCAAGAGAAACATATAAAAATAATATAAAAAATTGTAATAAAAAAAGAATAGAATACATATCAACAATATCAACTGGATTAGATACATTTGAAAATAAAGAAGAATTAATAATAAACAATACAAAAATGATTTTAATTGATTATTTAGATTCAAAAATAAATCTATTTCAAAAGCATATTAATACTTTGAAAGAAAATATAGAATTACATTTTAAGAATATAAATGCAGAATTAGATATGAAAAACTTTGTAAATGATAATCATAGTTTAGGTTCTCAACCAATTGAAATTTCTTTTATTGAATATTCTCCGGATTTTAATATTGAAGTGTTAAACATTCAAGATAAAAATAGAAAAACAAAAATAATAAAAGATTTTTTACATAATACTTTTAAATCTTTAGATGATAATTTACAAGAATTTAAAGATATAAAAGAAAAATGTGAAGATATTTGGTTTAATAGATTTAAAAAAGAAAATATAAATTTATTATTATCACTTTTATCAGAAAATGGAAAAGGTGAAAAAATGGATAAAAAAAATTGTTTATTTTTTTTAAATTATTTTAATCAAATGAGAACAACAGGGAATTATTTAATTGAAAATGATTCATTTGATTGTATAGTAAAATGTATAAATTATATTTTAGAATTAAATAATAGAGATTTAATGAAAAGTGACATTAAAATTTGTGATTTTGAAATTTGTGGTTTATGTATTATAATAAGTCAAACTTATTGTAAAAATGGACAAGAAAAAGAATTTATTCAATCTGGAATTGAAAAAAATTTAATTTTTAAAAATAAAGATTTTTGGTTTGATTTAGCAAGTTATTATATTCAAACTAATTATAGTGAACATTTGAAAGGTGCAGATTGTATTCAAGAATTAGATGAAGAAGACACTACAAAAATTAAGACTGTTGCTTTTGGTAAGATTTCTACTATTTTATTTAATATGAAAAATTTTCATGTTGAAATTAATATTGTTAAGGAATTATCTGAGAAATTATGTAAACAATTTGATATTGAAAAAGAAGTTATTAATCAAATTTGGAATATAAATCAAAAAAATGAAAATGATAATGAACTTATTTTTGATAATGATGAAAAAAAAGATAATCAAAAACAAAATCAATTTAATTTTGAAAAAGAAATGAAAGAAGGTGAAGATATTATTAATAAAAATAAAAATAAAGATGATAATGAAGAAGATGATAATGAAGATGAAGATGATGATTAATAATAATAATAAAGAAAAAATAATATAATATATTTTTATATATAATTAATAAAAAGATTTTTTTTGTAAGATTATACAATTTTTTAAAAAAATTAAAATTGTTATATAAACAAAAAATAAAATATATTTAATTATCCTAATTTTTTAAAATTACTATAGAAGGGTTACAAATATATTTATAAATTTTTTTATTTTCAAATTTTTAGATATAATCTGTCTTCATTAATTTCATTATAACTTCCTGAATATATAAATCAAATCCAGAATCATCATATTTTAAACTAGAAATAATATCATATTCATTAGTCATATTAAAAAGTGAAAGACAATATTCACAAAAATAAATATAATAAGAAAGAACAATTTTCTCACTCATTAAAAGCAAAATACAATTTCTTTGATTAAAACTAATTCCTTTTTTTTTCAAATTAATTTTATCTTCTTCAAAAGTAGTAGGATAATTTCTTAAAGCTTTAACACACATTAAATGTAAATGTTTTAAAACTTTTATTTCTAAATCTTTAGAAATAGGTGAAATATAATAAAAAGTAAAATTAACTTCATCATAATATAAATTTTCATTAGTAATCATAGCATTATACAAAATATTAATATCACCTTCAAAAAGCATAAATCTTAAAAAAGATAATAATTCAAATAATTGAGATTCATAAATATTATCATTTAAAATAAAACTTTTAATAAATTCAAATTTACTTTGAAAAAAATTTTTTTTAATATTAAACATAGGATAAGTATCATTAAAAACAAGAGTTAAAGTAACTTCATTAGTATCATTATCTTCTAATGCAAAACCATAATTTAATAAGAATCTAGCATTAGTTTTTTTACCATAAGAATCAAAGACTTCATTTCCTTGTTCAATATCTTCAAGTGCTTGAATAACAAAACTTTGTAAAATATTATCATAATACCATTGTGTTTGTCTTGGTCTTTTATGATTTAATAAATCTGCAAAAGGCGCTAAAACATCAGTTTTATTTTCTCCTATTTGAATACCAAAAATTCTACTTGAAATCATCATTCTTGCTTCACAAAATTTTTTATATGAAAATTGACTAAATGATGGTATATATTTACATAATTTTTCATAATCCATTTTCATATCTATTTTCTTATCATATATTTGATTTAAAAATGGACTTCCTTTTAAGTAATCTAATTCTTTTTGAGTGTAAAAAATTGGGAAATTTGAATAGTCATTTGGTAATAAATCAAAATAAAATTTCCATTTTGGATTTTTTTCTTCTGTTAATAAAAATGATGTTAATAAACAATGTTTTGGTGAGGTTAATTCACTATACATAAATTTACCTATTTCTTTCCCTATTGATGTACTTAATGCAGTTTCTAATGAAATTAAACATTCTTTTGGTATTGTCATTATTATTTCATCTTTTAATATTTTTGATTTTGCTAATACTCCCCTATAATCATCTGAATAAAAATGAATTTCTAATTTAGGAAAAAATGCGTCATAATGATATAATTCTTTTAGAAATTTTATAAATAATGGATATGATTTAAATTGTTTTGATTTTGATTTAATTTCCTTTTTTCTTTTCTCTATTAATGATATTAATTTTTGGTTTTTTTCTTTTGAATATTTTTCTGCTTTTTCAATATCATACATTTCTAAATAAGATAATGATGCAATGTAATATCCTTTTGAAAATTTTGGTGCAATTTCTATTGTTTTTAAAGCATCTCTTAATGCTAATGAAAAAAATCCTTTTGCAAGATAACATATTGCTCTTTTTATTAAGAAATTAACATTTGATTTATCATTATTTATTCCTTTTGTATAATAAGATATTGCATTATCGTAATTTTTTAATGATGAAAATTTATCTTTTTGTATTTCGGATTCGGTAATTAAATATTTTGTTGGTTGTTGTATTGTATAAGGTCTCCTATATTTTTCTATCAAAGGTAACTTTTCCATTTTATTTATTTCAGTATATTTTTAATAAAAAACTTAAAAAAAAAATTAAAAAAAAAAAAAACCAAATTAAACAATATAAAAATACTTATTTTTATTTTCCACAACATTTCTTCTTTTTTTTAACATTTAATACAGTTCCATATAAATTCACTTTTTCTTTTTCTTTATTTTCATTTCCTTTATTAAAATCAATATTTCCAACTCCAATATTTTGATTAATAAAATTCCTAGTTGCATCAACAAACAATTCTTCTATATTAATAACATCTTTTGCACTAGTTTCATAAAAAGGAATATTATATTCATTTGCTAAATCTTTTCCTTCATTAAAACTAACTTTTCTATTATGTTCTAAATCACATTTATTCCCTACTAATATTTTTAAAACATTATTTTTTGCAAATTTATCAATTTGATTTAACCAATTTTTAACATGTTCAAAACTTTCTCTTTCTGTTATATCATATACAATTACAAATCCTTGTGCTCCTTTATAATATGATGTTGTAATTGCTCTAAATCTTTCTTGTCCTGCTGTGTCCCACTATAAAATTTTTATTTTTTTTAATTTTTTTTTTTACTATTTGAAGTTTTATTTCTTTTCCATCTATTTCTATTGTTTTTAATTTGAAATCTACTCCTATTGAATTCATTAAATTTGAAGAAAATGTGTTTTCTGTGTAACGAAGAATTAAACAAGATTTTCCTACTGAACTGTCACCAATTAAAATTATTTTAAAAAGGAAGTTACTAAATGTTATATATTTTTATTTTTTGTTTTTTATACTATTCATTGGCCATTTTTTTTTTATTTATAAATTAAAATTTAATTTTAAATTTTATTTTTGATTTTTTTTTATTTTGAATAATAATAAATTATGACTTTAAATACTTTTAAATTTTATTATTTTAAATTATAAAATTGTATTTATAAATATATTTCATATATTACAATTGATTAATTTACATAAAATTTTATTCAAGTTAAAAATATTAATTTATTAAAATTGTTTTAAAAATGTATATTTTGAATATAAATTCCAAAAAATAAAAAATCTAAAAATTATAAATAAAAAAATATACAAAACCAAAAAAGCCAAAAAATTAAAAAATGGAAGACATGAAAAATTTAATAATCCAATCTTTAGAAACAAAAGGAGTCCTTGGTCAAATAAGAGCTCAACTCCGTAGTTCAGTATTTAAAATAGTAGATGAACAAGACCAACAATTTAACTATGGATGTGGATTAAAATGGGAAAATCCAACATTATATAAAATCCTAGAAACAAAAATAGGAACATTACTAGCAGAAATAATAAGAGATTTCATGGAATATTTCAGAATGGATTACTCACTTTCAATTTTTATACCTGAATGTGGTATCTCACCTGAAAGATTAAGAAAAGAAGAAATTTGGGGTAAAATAGGTTTATCAAATTCACAAGGTGAACAATTTATTTCTAAATTACAATTACCTTTAATTTATTATATTATGCATTATTTTATTCAAGAAGTAAAAGATAATCCTAAAAAAGTTATGGATTCAATATTAAAAGTTCAAGATGATATTGAAAAAAAAAGTGATGAAATAATTGATAAAAATTTACTTGATTATTATCAAACTCATAAAGAAGAAGATTTTCCATTAAGTAATAATGATAGAGTACCTCAAGAAAATAATCAAAATAATAATCAAAATAATAATCAAAATAATAATAATAATAAAAATAATAATAATAGTAATAATAATAATATTGAACCAGATGAAGATGATAAAGAAGAAAATCAAAGAAAAGATTTTAATTTTAGTAATAGTGATAATCCTAATTATCATAATGATGGAAAAGAACATGAATTTGTTGAAGAACATGTTGATGAAGATATTGCTGAAGAAATTGATGAAGATATTGGAGGAGGTTCCGGAGATAAAAAGTCTTCTGGTATTCAAAATTCACAAAGTTTAAGTGGAACACAATTTGATAATACTGTTAATTCTTCTGCTTTGGAAAATTTGAATTATGTTGAAAATGCACAAAAACCTGAACATTGATATTTTTTTATTTTTTTTGATTGTTATGGTTTTTTATTAATGTTTTTTTTTGAATAATTTTATTTGTTTTTTTATTTAATATTGATTTGTTATAAAATTTTGAATTTTTTTTTCATTTATTTTTAAATTTTTTATTTTAATTTTTTAAATATTAAGAGAAAATTTATTGATTTTTAAAATTTCTTCAATAAAATAAAAATATTTATTCAATTCCAAACTTTTCAAAATTCCCAAATTCCAAAATTTCCAGCTTGAAAATTAAAAAAAATTCAAAAAAATTAAAATTGAAAAAAAAAATTAAAAAAAAAATAAAATAAAAATTCATTTAAAAAAATGATAAAATGTGCATTAGACTGTGACCCAGGACACGATGATTTAGCAATGATAATGTTAGCAGTATACAATCCCAAACTCGAAGTACAATACATATCAACATGTCACGGTAATCAAACAGTAAACAAAACATACATAAACGCAAGAAGAACATTAAACCTAATTCACAAAGCCGACAAAATCCCAGTATACAAAGGATACTCAAAGCCCTTAATCCGTGAATCAGTAGCATGTCCCGAAATCCATGGTGACTCAGGTTTAGAAGGAGTAGACTGGACAGAAATAGATAATACAATGCCAAAAAATCCAGCATTAGAACTTTTAGGTTATAAAGATGAAAAAGAATTAAAATCAAATGATTTTTTTATTCATTTACATAAAATATTATCTAATTTAAAAGACGATGAAAAATTTAATATAATATCAACTGCATCTCAAACTAATACTGCACAATATTTATTAGCTTTCCCAGAAGATGCTAAAAAAATTAGAATGATTGTAATGGGTGGTAATTTCTTAACTGTTGGTAATATTGCACCATTTGCAGAATTTAATATTATGATTGATCCAGAAAGTGTTAATTTAATTTTAAATTCTGGTGTTGAATATATTTTTGCTGCTCCTTTAGATATTACACATACTGTTTTAATTAATGAAAGTGTTTTAAATAAAATTAAAAATAATGTTTATCAATATTCAAATAAATTTTATGATATGTTAGAAAAATTATTATTATTTTTTAAAGATAGTTACTTTGAAATTTTTGATTTTAAAGCACCACCTTTACATGATCCTCTTGCTGCTTTTTATTTAATTGAACCACAATGGTTTGAAAGTAAAAAATGTCATGTTGATGTTGAAACTAAAGGAGAATTTACTTATGGATGTTGTTGTACTAGTTTATTAAAAAAAAAATTAAATGAAAAGGAAATGCAAAAAAATATTAATGCTACTGTTTGCTTAAAGTTAAAAGAAGGTGGACATGATGCTTTTTGGAATTGTATTATTGAAGCTTGGACTGAAATTGCTAAAGTTATTGGGATTTAAGTTTTTTTTTTTTAAATTTTGTTTGGTAATAAAATAGATTTTGAGGTATTTAGACTTTTTAAATAAAATATATTGTTATAAAAAAATATTTATTTTTTACTCATTTTATTTTAATGGAAAGTAAAAGTAATTATAATAATTTTCTTTTAAGAAATGAAAGATCTGAAGGATGTATTGTTAAATTCTTTTCTAATTGTTTTAATTTAAATTTATATTCAGATATAAAAAAACCACTTTATATTTTAAATAGATTAATTGCTATTTATATGTTATTTTATATTATAGAATTAATAGGAGGGATTTCAAATAATTCTTATATTATTATTTCTGAAAGTACTTTTTTATTAATTGAAATTTTTAATTTATCATTTAATTCAATTAAATCATATTTTAATAAAATAGAAACAAATTATACATTTACTTTTGGATATAATAGAGTTGAATCTATATTTATAATTTTGAATATTTTTATCATTTGGATTATTTCTATAATTCAGATAGTAATTAGTATAATTAAAATAATAAATTCATCAAAAAATATAATACCAAAAGGAACATTCATCTTTTCGATAATATGTTCTATAATAAATATTTCTTTATTAATTGTAATCTATGATATATTAACATATATAAGAAACTTTTGTTTACAAATGAGAAGTGATAATCCTTATACAAAATATGAAGATGAAATCAAAGATTCAAATTTATTAAATGATACTTCAAATGAAGTAATAACTAATAATAAAGTTAATATTGAATTAGATAATGTTTATAATGATAATAATTCAATTAATGAAAGTAAATTAGATGCAAGTGAAAATGGAAGTGTTGAAAATGAAACAAATAATAATCTTAAAAATATAAATCTTTTAACATTAAATAAGACTGAAATTAAAGGAAATATAAAAAGAGTTGAAAAAAAGATAAATGAATTTTATAAAGAAAATATAATTATAAATAAAAATAATGTAAATTCAGTCTTTTTTCCATATCAAATAAAATTATTTAAAAGTTTTTTTGTTTTTGGATTCTCATTATTATTATTTTTTGATAAAAATTTGAAATTTTCTATAATAGATCCATTATATACAATATTTATATCTTTTTTCCTTTTATTTTTAACAATTCAAATTATAAAACAACATTTATTTATATTATTAGAATCATCTGATAATTGTCCAAGTCCAGATGATATTGAAAAATATATTTCAATTAATCAACCAAATATTTCAAAACTTCATGATATACATATTTGGTCTTTAAATGATAATACACATTGTGTTAGTTTTCATGTTATTATAGATGATGAAAATTTAAGAAATAATATTAATTATAATATTAGTATTAATAAAGATATTCTTATTAATATGACTAATGATTTAAGAGAAAAATTTGGATTTAAATATGTTAATATACAAATTGAAAGTAGTGCTCAATATTTAAATATTTGTAAAAGTAAAAATTAAAAAATATTTTTATTATATAAACTTTAAATATTTATTATTTTTAAATAAATATAAATAAAAAATATATAAAAATATAAAAAATATGTTTTTCATGAAAAATAAAGGAAAAATAAATTCAATAAGAGCAGTTTTATTACTTAAGGTATCAAATGAAATAATTAAACTTAGAAGTAATGAAAAAATGCTAATAAATAGTGTTTCATTATCAACAATAAACTCTCAATATAATTATAATAATTTTGAAATGAATTTTGAAAATCCAATTGAAATAGGAAAATTAATTACAGGAATTTCAAAATCAACATTTAAAAAAGAAGATAAAAAATTAAAACAAAATAAACGAGAAAACACCAAAAAATATTCATATAAAAGACCTAAATTTTTATATAGATTAGCATTAAATTCTTCAAATATATTAAATATAATAAATCAAATAAATGATGTAGATTTAAGTAAAATAAGAAAAAGAAAAATTATATCAGAAGCTAAATTTAAAGAATTAGAAACTCCATCAACAATTAATAATTTATTTCCTTATGGAACAGAAAAAGAACATGCTTTTAATGAAAAGCAAGGTTTGAATTATTTAAGAGAATTAGCAAAAACTTTTAAAGATATTACAAAATGTAGAATTAATAGAAAAAGTTTGAAAAGTTCTAAAACAATGAGATTAAGTCTTACAGAAAGAAATCAAATTAATGAACAATTATTAAAAACTAAAAAAAAAATTGAAACTCCTCCTAAACTCAAAGCTAAAAGTGATAAAAATATTGTTGGAGTATTTAAACCAAGTAAATTTAAAACAAATAGTGATAAACTTAATTTTAATACTAATTTTAATGTTAATGTAAATGTTAATATTATTAATCATTTTAATTTAAATACTGATAGAAGGGATTATCATGTTATAGATTTTGAAAATAATATAAATAATATTAATGATTTACAAAATACAAATAAATCAAATAATATAAATGAAAAAGAAGAAAACTATCCAATTAAAAAACAAATGAGTAAAAAGAAATCAATTACTTTTGTCTTACCTGAAGAAATTAAAAAAGGAGAGGATAATGGTATATAAAATTAAAATAGTTAAAATATTTTTAATGGAATGATTATAATTCAAAAAAAATTTATGATTTGATTTAAAATAAGTATTTAATTATACTTATTTTAATGAGTATAAATTAATTATATATTGGTATGTTTGTATAAAATTATTATATTAAATTAATATATTATTTAATTTCTATATATTATTAATTTCTTTTTTTTTATTAAAAATAAAATATTATAAAAGAAAAAAAGGATTAAAATGTCAAATATAAATAATGATTCAACTAATTTATTAACAAAAGATTATGAAGAAAATCAAGAATTACAAAAACAAAATATAAAAAAAGACAATTCTCAAATGTCAATGGCACGTTCATTATTTTTAAAAAAAGGAACAATTCTAAATATAAATCCAAAAGATGAATCTATTCATACAGGTTATTGGGATATTACAAATTTTAGATTTAACAAAAATTTAGATAAAATTGGTTCAGGAACATTTGGAGACATATACTTATCATATAATAAAATAGACAATAAAAGATATGCAATAAAACATTTTGATAAAGCAAAACTAAAAAAAATGTATTGTCCTTTAGAAATAATATATAAAGAAATAATAATTCAACTTACATTAAGTCATCCAAACATAACAAAATTATATTCTTTTCATGAAGACATAGATAATATTTATATGATATTAGAATATTCAAATAATGGAACTTTGTTTTCAAAAATACGTTCTCATAAATATTTAACTGAAGATGAAGCTTTTATTTACTTTATTCAAGTCGTTAATGCAGTTAATTTTTTACATGAAAATAATTATATTCATCGTGATATTAAACCAGAAAATATATTATTAGATAAAGAAAATAATGCTAAATTATGTGATTTTGGTTGGTGTACTAATATTTTAGAAAATGAAAAAAGAAAAACTTTTTGTGGTACAATTGAGTATATGTCACCTGAATTAGTTTCTAATGAAAAATATGATAAAAGTGTTGATATTTGGGCTTTGGGTATTTTATTATATGAAATGTTACATGGTTATTCACCTTTTAAATCTAAGAATTATAAATTAAATAAAGATGAATTAAGAGAAGAAATTTTTGAAAATATTGAAAATGTTGAATATAAAATTGATAGGAAGGATCAATTGTCTAAAGAATGTATTTTATTAATTCAAAATTTATTACAAAAAAATGAAGAAGATAGATTAAATGTTAAAGAAATTTTTGCTCAACCTTGGATTACGAAATATGAAAAAATTAAAAAAAAGGAATTAATTAAATTTTATAATGAGAGAGAAAAAAAGAAAAAAGAAAATATAAAAGGTAATGAAAATTTAAATATATTTAATAATAAAAATGATAATAATATATCTCATATTGAAAATGATTGTTCTATTGAAGATAGATATTTTGATGATACTAAATTTATTGATTATTCTTTTTTAAAAGAAATTGAAGAAATTAGAGAAAAGGAAGAAAAAAAATCTCATAATCAAAATAATGATTTAATTCATGCTTTACAAATTTTTGAAAATGCTGAACAAAGAAATAAATATAGTAGTAATAATAAAAAAGTTGAAAGACCAAAAAAATCTATTTTCCAAAATCTCTTTGGTAATTTTTGCTGCGAATTAAATCAATAAAAAATTATTAAAATTTATTATAAATAGATTAAAAATTCAGGTGAATTAAATTATAAAATAATTTTTATTATTTTTAATATAATTCCCCTTTTAAATTTATATAAACAATTTATTAATAAATGTTTTAATTTATTTTTCTTAAATTCATGTTTTTTTTAATTTATTGTTAAAATAAAAAAAATGTCAAAAACACAAAATCAAAAGAATAATTCAAAAAACAATAAATTAATTTCATTAGAAGAAAGAGTATTATCAATAATTGAATATTCATCCAATCATAATTCACATACAAAACCGTTTAATCGTAAAAAAAAAAAAATTGAAGATTACACAACTATAAAAGATAGTTTATATTTATTAAACCCTATTCAAGAAAATGATAGTTTAAGAAGTACACAAAGTCAATATCAAAAAGATAATAAAAATGAAATAAATAATATAAATAAATCAATAAATATTAAAAAAGAATTATTAAAAGGAGCTGAGAGGAAATTTACATTAAATTTATCTCCAATTATTCAACCAAAATTTAAAAATTTAGAACTTTCAAAAACAATTAACTCATTATTAAAACATGATATTACTCCAAGTATAACTGATTTTTTAGAAACAGATGAAAAAATTCCAATAAATAAATTAGAACAAATAGAAAAAAGAAAAAATATAATTGTAATTGATAAAAATTTTTCATATAAATTATTAAAAGAAGAAGAAAAATGTTATGAAGAAATAATAAAAGATTTTAAAGGAAATGGTTTTGGAAATATAAAATATAAACAAAAATTATCTGCAAGTTATTTAACAATATTATTAAATGAGAATTATACAATTGGAACTATATTTTTAAATTTTAAAGATATTAATCAATTTATTATAAGAGAATTATGTGTTTTTTTATGTATTTTATTTTTAGATGAATTTAAAGGTTTAAGTGAAAGTGAATTAACTGATTTTAAAAATTGTTTAACTTATTGTCATTTTAATTTTTTATATGTTCTCATGTTAATAGTTAAAAATACTAAAGAAAATGAATTAAATTCTAATATTGATAAATTAAATTATAATGCATTCCAAAATTGTAAAAATATTTTATATGCAGTTGAAGATAAAATTGATTATGACAAATATAAAAATAATTTTAACAATCAAAATAAAGTAATAAAACATCTTTTATTAAATTTACTAAATAATTTAAGTTACTTAAATGAAAATATATCAAATGAAATCCAACAAATATTTAATTCATCAAAAACATCAACATTAAATGAAATAATATTAAATAAAATTCAATACAATGATACAATAATAAACAAAATAAATAAAATTGCCGAAACTGAAAATGAAAAAAACCAATATAACATAAATAAAAAATCAGAAAAAAAATTAGAAACCAAAAAAGAAGAAAATAAAGAAAGTACAAATGATAACAATGAAGAAGAAGAAGAATCAGAAGAAGAAATATTAATTCAACCAGAGCCTCCATTTTTACCTAAAAAAGATAAAAATGATAAAAGAGAATATACATTAGTATTAGATTTAGATGAAACATTAGTTCATTATTTTGAAGATAATGACGAAGAAAATGCATATGTAAAAGTAAGATTAGGTGCAGAAAAATTTATAAAAGTATTATCTCAATATTGTGAAATAGTAATTTTTACTGCAAGTACTCAAGAATATGCAAATATAGTTATTGATGGTTTAGATTGTTCAGATAAAATTTCTTTTAGATTATATAGACAACATACTAATATTATTAATGGTTATAATGTTAAAGATTTATCTAAATTAGGAAGAGATATTTCTAAAATGATTATTGTTGATAATATTGAAGAAAATTATTATTTACAACCTGAAAATGGTTTAAATATTTCAGATTTTGAAGGAGATGAAAATGATAATGAATTAATATTTTTAATGAATGATTTAGTTGATATTGTTAAAAATAATGGAGTTGATGTTAGGAAAATGTTACCTGATGTTAGAAAAAAAATGCAAAGGAGATATACTAATATAAGTTAAATAAGGATATATATGTTTTTTTATAAATAAAAATATGTTTTTTTTTTCAAATTATCAAATGAAAAAAAATGTATTTTGTAAGTGTTTTTTAATTTTGATGATATTATATAGTAATTTTTTTAATAAAAAATTTTTTTTTATATTTTTTTAACAAATAATATAAATAAAAATAATAATTTTTTTTTATATTTTAAAAATTTTTTCATATTATATAATCAATATATTTTAATTATTAATTAATTTTATAAATAATTATTTATTATTTATATAAATACATAAAATTACTTTACAAAAATCATTGAAAAAAAAAATAAAAAACATGACTTATAAAAAATAAAAAAACAAAAAAAAATGTCTCATCAATTCCTAATATTTTTCCTTTTCCTTATCTTTCCCTTAATATCCCTTCATCCAATAACAGCAGATTATGATCCAAACTTAGACATAATAACCCATAATGGTATAATATACTTCCCAAAAAAACCTCAAAAATTTTTATCCCCCTTAATATTCCAAGAAGAACAAATTCCCAAAACATCAGAACCAAAAGAAGAAGAAAAACAAGTATGTGAAGAAGAATTAGTAACAGGAGGAACATATTGGTTCTATCTATTTATGGTAACAATACTAACATTATTTGCAGGATTAATGTCAGGTTTAACAGTAGGTTACCTTAGTGTAGATGATTTAACAATGGAATTAAAATCAACAAATGGAACAGAAAAAGAGAAATTTTATTCATCAAGAGTATTACCAGTAATATCAAATAGACATTGGTTACTATGTACTCTTCTATTAATGAATTCCTTTGCTATGGAAGCACTTCCTGTTTTCTTAGATAGAATATTTAGTAGATTAACTGCTGTTGTAATTTCAGTAACTTTACTATTAATTTTCGGTGAAGTTATCCCACAAGCTTTATGTACTGGACCAAGACAAATTCAAATTGCTTCAATGATGGCACCTTTTACTTTACTTTTAATGAAAATATCATCTCCAATTACATTTTTTTTAGGTAAAGCACTTGATATTATATTAGGTGAACATCATAAAAGTAGATTTCAAAATACTGATTTGAAAGCACTTGTTGAAATGCATACTTATAAAGCTTTAAAGGAATTACAAGAAGAAGAAGAGAAACATAAATATATTCCTAAAGATGAAATTGCTAAACCTGGAAGTAATATGGGACTTAATGATATGGAAGCAAATTTAATGATTTCTGCTTTGGAAATAAGAGAAAAGAAAGTTATTGAAATTATGATTCCTTTTAATAAAGTTTATATGCTTAATTATGATGAGAAAATTAATCAAAATAAAATTTATGAAATTATAAAAAAAGGTTTTTCTCGTATTCCTGTTTATACTAATAATAATATTAAAGATATTATTGGTTTATTAAGAATTAAACAATTAATTGGATTTGATTATACTAAAAATATGTCACTAAGAGAAACAAGAGTTCATTTAAAATTACCTTTAGTTATTCATCCTTCTATGACTTTAATTGATTTAGTTAGAGAATTTAGAAAAGGAAAAAGTCATATGGCTTTTATTACTGAAAATGTTGAGAAATTACAAGTTAAATTAGGTTTGAATAGAACTAATTCTTTACTTGTTGAAAATAAATTTTTATTACCTTCTAAAGGTGATTTAGGTATTGAAATTTTAGGTATTATTACTTTGGAAGATGTTATTGAAAATGTTTTTAATTTAGAAATTTTAGATGAAGATGATTATGAAAAAATAAAGAAAGAAAATTTAGGAGGTAGAACTAAATCTAATATTAATATGTATTTTACTAGAGAAGTTGCTGAGACTTTTATTAATCAACAAAGTAAAAAAATTGATGAATTAATTAAGGGAAGTTTATATAAAAAAAATGAAAAAGAAGATTTTTTGAATAAAATGGAAAATTATGATTATAATAAATCACCTTCTCCTAATAAATCTAATTTAAAGGAACCTTTGGTATAAATATTATTTAGATATCATTTATAATTTAATAATAAGGTTATTTTAGAAATTTATCTTTCAAATATTTTTTTTTTCATATTAAAAAATATAAAAGTATTTATTTAATAATTAAAAGAAATTTATATATTTAAATTAATTTTCAAAAAATCAAAAATCAAATATTTAAAATAAAATAATAAATTACCATAAATACAAAGAAAGTAAAAAAAATAAATAATTTTAAAAATTAATTTAAAAAATTAGAAAAAATTATGTCAGAATTTCCCGCAGAAAATAATAATTTGACTTCAAAACCTGAAATATCATTAAAAGGTGAATCAGGAAGAACATACATCTTAGATAAAATATTAGGAAGAGGAACTTTTGGTGTAGTATATGAATCACATGCAAAAGATAATCCAGAACAAAAATTTGCAATTAAGAAATATTTCAAAACATTTCATCCTCATTATGCCCAATTAGAAATATCAATAATATTTTATTTAAATAAAAAAATAAATGATGATTCAATAATAAAATTATATGATGGTTTCATAGATCATAAAAATGGAAATTTATATATTATTACATCATATCTTCCTCATAAAAAATTTACAGAATATTTTAAAGAATTACCAATATCAAAAATAAAAATTTATATGAAAAATTTATTAACTTCAATAAATTTAATTCATAAAGAAGGAATAATTCATAGAGATATAAAACCAGATAATTTTATTTTTGATTTAGAATCAAATAAATCTTGTTTAATTGATTTTGGTTTAGCAGAAGCTGATATGGATAGTTCAAATTGGGAAAATTCAAATAAAGATAATAAATTAGATGAAGATTATAAAATAATATCAGATTTACAAAAATATAATTATAGACATAGAACTGGAACAAAAGGCTTTTTAGCACCGGAAGTTATTTTTCATTCTAATTTCCAAAGTACTCAAGTTGATATTTGGGCTTGTGGTGTTATTTTATTAAGTTTTTTAGCAAAAAGATTTCCAATTTTTAATTTAAATGTTTTTAGTCAAATTAATGAAGATATTATTAAAGAAATTGAACCTTTAATTATTGTCTTTGGAAGAGAAAAAATTATTGAAATTGCACAAAAGTGTAATTGTAGTATTTATATTAGTGAGTGTTTTAATAATTATTATATTGGAATTGAGAAACTTGTTAAAAAAGTTGGAGAAAATGAACAAGAAAAAAAAAGTATTGAACTTGCTATTGATTTAGTTAAAAAAATGTTGGAAATTGATCCTATTAAAAGAATAAATGCTGAAAATGCTTTAAAACATGAATTTTTTAATTAAATATGTATATATTTATTTAATTTTAATTGATTTTAATTATCAAAAAATTATTTTTAAAAATTATTATAAAAATATGTTGTGTTATAAATTTTTTTTGAATATAATAATTTACTTTAAATTTGATTAATTGAATTCATTTAAATTTCTTGAAATGATTTATATATAAATTTAATAATTGTTTTAATATATTATACATAATAATTTATTTATTAAATGTTTATATTAGTGAATGATAAAAGTAAATATAAAAAAATTAAATTTATTTATAAAAACATTTTTTCTTGAGAGAATATTAATATTTAATATTAGTATATTTCCAAATTATAAAGTAAAAAGAAATAATAAAATTAAGATATAAAAAGTAATTAAACGTTTAAATTAAAATGAAAAAAAGTTTAAAATCTAAAAAAAAAAAATTAAATAATTATTTTTAATTTATTTTTATGTATTGTTAATGTTTTAAATTTTAAATGAAATTATAATAAATATTAAAAGTTAAGTTATTGATTTATCTTAAAATTAATTTTAATATAATTTATTATTATATTTTAAAAAAATGCAAGCCTAAAACTAAATATAATATATTATAACTATTTAACAAAAACTCCTAAACTTTCTAATTATTTTATTATTCAAACAAAAAAAAAGAAATTTAAATCTTTTAAAAAAGAAAATAATAGTATTTTTTTTTCTATATAATAATATATAAATCTAACTTCAATAAAAACATAAAAAAATGAATGCTCAATCAAAAAAATATCTTTATACAAAATGCACATTTACCTATATAATAAAAAATAATTTCATAATAGGTTTTTTTTACTTATTTGATTTCCTTGCAATATTCTCATTTATATGCACAGTACCTGAAAAAATATCTTTTTTAAATAAAAAATATGATGAAAAGAGAATTTATATGTATTACTTAAGTCCATATAATTTATATAAAGAATATATTCCAACAACAGATAAAATTTATATGATTTCATTAATTTGTATTGTAATATTTATAATAATGATATATTATCTATTATATTTAACATTAACTAAAAAGAGTGTTAATTCAACTGATATTAGAATGGAACTTTTTAAAAAAATTTATATTAATTTTTATGAATTTATCCTTTTCAGAGCTTTAATTTTATATATTTTTGATAGTTATATTACTGCAATTGTTGAATGTATTTATAAATCATTTGAAAAAAATGGTGCGGTTTATGGTATTTTAGAATTCTTTTTAATTATAATGTTATTTTATTTAATTTCTGATGATATTGATCATTTAAGTTCACATGCAGTTGTTGCTAATTTAAAGGCTTATCCTGGAACTTTAGGAGATTTTCCTTTTGATATGAAATTCTCTGCAACTTATGATTTAATTTGTATTATTTTAAAAATTTTGTTATCAATTGAAAAAAATGTTTTATTAAAAGGTGAAAATGTGATTACTTATAGAATTTTATTTTTAAATGTGGTTCCGCTTTGTGTTATTTTTATTTATTTTATTTATATTATGTGCACTTTTTATGTAACAACACATGAATTACTTTATTTTCCTTTAAAAAAAACTTCAACTATAAGAAATTGTTTAATTACTATTTCATGTATTGCTTGTATATTTATGATATTAATAGATTCTAAAAAATCATTTTTATTTTATTTTTGTGTTATTTTATCATCTGTGTTTATTGTATTTTTCTTTTTAAGTCATGATGAAACAACAGTTTTAGAAGTTTTTTATAATAGTAGAAATTATATTTCAATGTTAATTTTTTTAATATCAAATGATTTAGATTATAATCAAATAATTGCAAAATGGATAATTAATCATAAAGTAACATGTAAAGTAGAAAATTGTGCAATTTGTCCTAATATAGTTAAAACTTTTGGAGATACAACACCAAATAAAATAACAATACAAGAATTTTTTAGTTTTACTGTTAAAATAATTGATGAAGAATTAAAAAATGGAAATTTAAAACCAACTGCAGAAGAATTAATATATTTAGATTTGATTAAATTATATGATATGCAATATAAAAATGAAACTCAAAGATTAAAATATTATTTAGCAAGTTATCAATATTTAATGAAATATAAACCATCAAATACAACAATATATTATAATATATTAGTAATGTTTGAAAAGAAAATGGAAGAAAATGTTGAATTTAATAAAACATATTCTCAATTTAAAGACAGTGAAGATGTTTTTGTTTTATATAATGAATTTTTTAATGATATTGATAATTTTATGAGATATCAAAATAAAAATCCAACGAATATTATTAAAATATCTGATAAATTATATAAATTTGCAAAACATCCTAAAATTTTAGCTTTAATTAAAAATTCTTCTTCATATAGTTATGAAATATTATTATTAAGATATATTTTTGAAATTATTGCAGTTAAATCATTAAATACTAATTATGAATTTTTAGAATTATCAAACTTTGATGAATATTTAGAATATCATTTTGCAAATGATAACTTTTTATTAATACATTATGGTTTAATAGCTAAAGATTGTACTATTGTTAAATCAAGTTATGATTTTAGAAAATATTTAAATTATTCTTTAGATAATTTATTCCCAGCTGATGTAAGACAATTTGGTAAAGAAAAATTTATAATAAGTATAAATACAAATAATTTTAAAGATGATTTAAATATTTTTGAATATGTAGTAATAAATTTTAAAAGTCCAAAATTAATAGAAAAAGGATTTATAGAAAGTTTTTATATGAAATATATATCATTTCCTTCAATAGATTCAGGTGAAGTATTAATATCAGGACATTATTTATTAGGTAATAAAGATGTATTAATATATAAAAAAGATTTAAATAAAGAAATATTAATTTCATTTTCAGAAAAAATGGGTTCAATATTAAAAATAACTCCAGAAATGGTTGCAAATTTAATAATAGCTCAAAAATTTTTTTATTTTCATAAAATGTTTAATAAGATAACAGTAGAGAAATCTGATAAAAAAACACATTTACAACTTCAAGTTGAAGAAATGGAAAATGATATTAAAAATTCAAAAGAAAAAGATAAAGAAAAAATAAAAGCAAATCAAAGAGAATTACAAAAATTAAAAGATAAAGAAAAAGAAAAAGAAGAAGAAATATTAGTAAATTTAAATTTTAATCGTTACTTAAAAACATTATCTGATTTTGTAAGAGATAATTCAGATATTAAAAATCCAGAAAAAATAATAGAAAGTTTCCAAGCTCAAAAGAATTTACTTTCAAAATTAACATTTATATTAAATAAAAAATATGAAATTGACATAGAAGGTGAAATTTACATAGTTTATTATGTTGTAACAGAAAAAAATGGAGGTAATACAAATGAAAAAAAACAAGAAGATGAAAAACAAAAATTTGATATGGAAAATAATAATTTTAATAATTCGTTAAGTCGATATGTTCAAAATACAGTTGGAGATGCAAGTTCAGTTTCAGGGAGTTCAATAGGTACAAGTAAAGGAACTAGATTAAAATTATCAGGTAGAGAAAAATTAAAAGAAGAAGAAAAATTAGATTTTGAAAAATTAAAAATATTCTCAAATGTAATAACAGGAATAAATGGAGTATTATTAGTATTAGGATTTTTATATTTAATTCTCTTATTAATTAACGATAATAAGTTTACACAATTATTCAATTTATTTCAAAGATATAAATATTTTATGAGGGGAGTTCAAACAGAAGAAATGAGATTAGTTTCAAATATTTGTATTCAATTCCCAAAAAATGCAGAAGGATGTAATTGTTATTATCAAACTTATGCATATGATTTACAAGCTAAATTAAATATTGAAGGAATTGGAATGGATGTTAGTACAATTATTTATAAACAATTTAAAGAAACTTTTGCAACTATTAATAATCATTATTTAAATTTTAAACAAAATGTTTTTGATTTATCACAAAAGTATGTTAATCAAATTGAAGCTGAAAAAATTTTAATTCCATCAACAACTTCTACTGAATCTGAAGATAATGATTATGTTAAAGAAGAAACTTTTTTAGAAGGAATTAATGTTTTTTTAAATTATTTAGTACAAGTTATTAATAGTGATTCATTAAGAACTACACCAATTAAATTCTTTACTGTTGGTATTGATTATAAAGTTTCTGGTTTAGATTTAACTGATGCAAGTCAAACTCAAAGAAATATTTATAGTGCTTTAATGAATTATCCTTTTGTTGAAAGAGCTTTATTAAATGTTCAAAATTTAATTAAAAGTTGGTTTAGTAATTATTTACAAGGAATTGAAGATATTTTAATTGGATTTACTGTTGCAATTTTTGGTTTAAATTTTGTTTTAATTGCAGTTACTATCTTTTTTATTTATGAATTTATTAGTGTTTTAAATAGAAAGTTAGAAACTGTTAAAGCAAAATTTGCTTCTGTTTCATTTATGAAATATTTCAAATCAAAATTTATGCATTTAAAAACTTTATTATCTTTATATGAAAAAACTCCTATGGAAATAGTAAATAAAATTAATATTGAAAAAGATGATTTTTTAAAAGCAAGTTTATTAGAAAAAAAAGAAGAAATTATTATACCTGAAAAAGTTCAAAAAAAATTAAGAGCAGAGAATTTAAAATCATTTGCACCATTAGCAAAATCAAATATTTCAATAATAGTATTCTTATATGTAATATATTATACAGTTTCAGTAATATTATTCATTTGTATGAGAGGTAAATTAACAAAATTAAGAACAGTAGTAGATTTTGTTAATTACAATGCAGAAATTGATAATGATTTAAGTTTAGTTTTAAATAGTTTACAAATAATGATAATAACAAATACATCACAATATGATTTTGGTTATTTTATTAAAAATAATGCATCACTTGCATTAATATCATATGATATACAAGAACATTTATTTGTAATGAAAATGATTAAACATATTGAACAACAAGATACTACAACTTATTCAGAAATATCTCAATTTGATCATGTATCTTGTGAAGATTTAAGAAATTTTCAAGATTCAGATTTTATTGCAATTATTCCTGAAGGAGAAGAAGAAAAATATTATAATTATTTAACTGATGTTTGTAATGCTTTAGGTGTTATGGAATATCAAAGACAAGATTTAGTTATGAATAATATTATTTTTTTAGAAGAAAAATTATTAAAAGGAATTTTAAAAGTTCCTTATAATGATAAATTAAAATATTTAGATCAAAATGAATTATATGAAATTTATTCTTTACATCTTGTTATTATGAGAATTATTAGAAGTTATTTAAATGAAAGTGCATTACCAAAATTGACTAGTCAGGTTTTAAATGCACATAAAAAAATTTTTATAATTTGTTTATCTGTAAATTTATTTATGGAATTTGTTTTAATGATATTATTATATTGTTTGATTCCAAAAAAACTTTTAGAAACAAATACGAAAGTTGGATTGTTTATATATTATTTAGATTAATTATTATTAATCTATGATTTTCTAATGGGTAATTATGCAAATATTTAATTATTGAATTTTTGCCAAATGTAAATATATATAAATATAAAATTCAATTTTAAACTCTTGTTATTTTTCATAATTTGGAAATAATAAATTAGTTGAAAATTAGTTGATAATATAAATATAATTTTATCATATATAAAAATATATATAATTATATGTAAATATAAAAAAGCAAAAAAAACATTAAAAAAAAAAAAATTAAAAATAAATAAAATATTAAAAAAAAATTAATCTCAAATTGATTTAATTTAAAAATCCCAAAAAATAAAAAAAAATTAAATAAAAACCTAAAAAAAAAAAAAAAAAATGCCGCACTATCCAGATGAAATAGAATACAGTGATAAATACTATGATGACTTATATGAATATCGTCATGTTCTCCTACCAAAAAGTATATATAAATCAATGCCAAAAGGAAGACTTCTTACAGAAAATGAATGGAGATCATTAGGAGTTCAACAAAGTAGAGGATGGGTTCATTATGAAATTCATAAACCTGAACCACATATTTTATTGTTTAGAAGACCTTTAGGCACTGATCCTAATACTGGAAATGCACCTGCTAATATTTTACAAAAGATTGAATTGTATAATCAAAAACTTGAAGAACAAAAAGCACTTTTACAAAATCAAAAGTAATTTATTTTTTATTTTTAATATGAAAAAAAATTATTTTTTTTTTTTGTTTTTTATTTATGTTTTTTTTAATGTTTGTTTATGATATTTTAATATTTGAATTTCAATTTTTAAAATTATATAATTTTAGTTTTGTTTTTTAAATTTATAAATTTTATAAAACGAAGATATTTTTTTTTTTGTGTTTTTAATTACATTTTATTTTAATTTTAAATCAGAATTTAAATTAAATTATTAAAATAAAAATGACAAAAAAAAATATATAATAATAAATAAATTCATTTTCTATTAATGTTTAAATAAATTTTAATAAAACTCTCAAATAATACTTAATAAAGTGATTATCAAAAACTAATTTTTATAAATCTCCAATATCAGCATCATTTTGATTAGAATTATCATCATTATAATTATTATAATCATCATCATTTTCATTATCCTCATATTGAGGAATTTCTTTCCAACCTAAAAGATTAGAAAACCATTTTTCAATTTCATCAGTTTCATATTCTCCATTATAAAATATAGGGCTATTTTTTTTTCCATTAACATATAAAGCAATTGAAGGAACTTTATCAACTTTTTCATTAATTTCATTAAATAAAAGATTAATAAAACCAAATTTAATTCTAAAATCATTTAAATTTTTATATTTCTTTGAAAGATATGTTAAAGAATAATAAATATCACCTGTTTTATTATCCCAATCAACTTCATATGAACCAAATAAAACAAGATAATTTAAAGAACCATTTACAATTTCATCATAGAAATTTTTACCAACTAAATAAAAAACTAAACTATTATCTTGTTTATCTATTATTTCTGATTTTTTATCTCTTTGAAGTTGATTATTTTCATATTTATTAATTAAATCAACTATTTTTTCTATAGTAACTTCGCCTTTATAAGAATAAAAATTATTAGTTAATGGATTAAAAATTTTAACAATTGGTAATTCATATTCGTCAACATTAAAATATATTCTAACATCATCTGAAATTAATTCATCATGAATGTCTGCATATGTTATAATATATTTTCCTTCATATTGTGCATTTAATTTCCAAAAAATTTCATCTTTATCTTTATCAGCTTCATTATCTTTTGAACGTACATAAAGAATTATTGTTTGATTATATTTTTCTAAAAATTGAATATCATATGAAGTTAATTGTTCTGCATTATATCTATGATATTTTCTAATGAAAAATTCAATTGATTCTTTTGAAAATGATGAATTATCATATTTTATTATTTCTTCATTTGGATCATTTTTAATTAATGTAAATTCATTTCCATAATAAGTTTTACATTCTTCACAATTATATATATCGAAGTAATCTGCATATTTAAAAGCAATTTCTTTTAAATTTTCATATTTTTCTTTATCATTTTCATGATTGAATGTAGCTACAAAATATAAAGTATTATTAATTGTTTCTGCTTTAATTTCATTTTGATTTTTTCTTTCAAAAATTGGATTTACTACTCTTTTTTCAATAAATTTAATTACATATGATTCTTCTAATAAAAATGGAAATTCATATTTAATACCATCAATAAATAAAAGTAAAGTTGGGTAAGTTGTAATTGAAAATTTAGTTATTGATTCTTTATTTAAATTACAATTTATTCTACCAAATAAAAGATTTGTTCCTTCTTCTTTATATTTTTTAGCAATATTAATAAAAGGTTCTACAAAATATTTACATTCTTCATAATTATCTTTATAGAAATATATTAATGAATTGTAATTTTTTTTAATTAAATCATCAATTGAATCATCTTTCATTTCAATTACAAATTCTGTATCTGGGAATTCTATTTTTATATTATCATTTTGATTATCTTGATAATTATCATCATTATCATTTTGATTATCTTGATAATTATCATCATTGTCATTTTGATTATCTTGATTATTATCATCATTATCATTTTGATTATCATTTTGATCATCTTGAGCGTATACAAATATTAAAAATGAAATTAAAAGAATTATGAATAATTTTTTCATTTTTATATAAAATTTAATAAAACTTTTAAAATATATATATATTTATTCTAAATTTATTTGTTTATCCCTTTATTTAATTTAATTATATTTGAGGATAGGAAATATATGTAATTTATTTATTGAGAAGTTTAATTTTGATAAATGGAATGAATAAATGAAAAAAAGTTTTATTTTAAACAATATCATGATTTTATAAGTGTAAAATAAAAAATAATAATTATTTTTTATAAATTAAAATTTGATTACGTGTAAGTAATTAGGAATTAAAATATTTTTAAAAAAAATTGAAAAAAAAAATAAAATTTATTTCAATATAAATAATAATTTTAATAAGTCCAAATTTTTATTAAACCATCATATCCACAAGTAATAATATCATTATTTTCTAATTCTAAAATAGAAGTTATATATTTTTTATGCATCAATTGATGACTACTTATTTTAACTAAATTTTGATTTTCTTCATCAAAAAAATATTGAGATATATTAGCACATTTATTATACTTTAAATAATTACTTATTAAAATATTTCCATTTTTCATTAAATAAACACAATTATTTTCAAGCTCAAAATTATTTTCAAAACTTTTAATGTATTGATGAGTTGTTATATTAAATAAATAAATAGCATAGTTTCCAGCACCAATTAAAAAATCATCATTAATCATTTGTAAAGCTCTAATACATCTATTTATTGATATTCCTTCTAATTTACATATTAACTTAAATGTTTTTAAATCATAAAAACAAATAATTCTACCTTTAGCAGAACCAGAAATTAATTTTTTATGTTTTTTACTTTCAGTAATTGATTCAATTTGACTATGTGTATCCTTTAATTTTGTAAAACATTCATATTTATCATCTTTATTTTTTTTCCAAATAATTACTGAAGTATCTGTTGATGATGATGCTAAATATTTTTCATCTTCAAATGATTTAAGTATAATTATTGCAAGTGCATTTAATTGATGGTCATTTAAACATTGAAATATTTCATATTTTGTATTTTTTTCTAATAATTGTATAATAGTAATTGTTCTATCCCAACATGTTATAATCAATTTATTATTTTTTAACTCTTGTACATCTAAAAGAGTATAATTATCTTTAAATTGATTTATAAATAATTTTATTTTATAAAATGTTAAGTCAAATATTATTATGTTTGAGCATTCTGAAATTGAAACAACGTCTTCCTTATTTTTTAAAACAATAAGACTTGTAACTTTTAATAGAGATAATATTGATTTACATTGATAATTATCAATTAAATTTATATTTTGTGACATTATTATTAAATTAAAATAGTTAAAAATTTGGAATTTATATAAAGAAAAAATTTGGAAAAGAAATAATAAATTAATTAAAAAAAAATATTTTTTCAAATTATAGACAATTAGAAAATAATTATATTTAATTTCCCAAAAAAATATATTTTAAAATTAAAAGATTAAATTTTACTTTTATTTATTAAATTATGTATTTCCAAATTTTTTTAAATCCTCATCAACTTTTGTTAATGTTTGTCTATATTTTTCTAAAAATTTCAATTGATCATTATCTTCATTATTTTCAAAATTTACACTAATTGATGAATTATTTTTACTGTGATAACTAGTATTTAATTTTTTAATTATAGTATTATCCTTACTATTTTTTCTAGAATGGTGATTAAATGGAATTTTATTTTTTTCTTTTTTTATTCTTTCTGATTGAGATTCAAATGTTTTTAAAATTTTATTATCATTATTATTATATAGATTATTTAATTCATTATATAATTCATTAATTTTTATTTTTAAAGAAGCTATTTTTTGTTTATATTCTTTTAATTTTTGATTTTTATTTTGTAAAATAATTTCAAATTCATTTTTCTTTTGATTAAATAATTGATTTAATTCAATTGCATCATTATTAATTTGTAAATAATTAATTTTAAATTGTTCATTTTCTCTCATTAATTTTTCATTTTTTTCATTTAAAATATTAATTGTATTATTTTTTTCATTCATTTGAAGATAATTTTGTTCATAAAAACTAACTTTATCCTTTAATTCATTAATTATATTTTCATAATCAGTATTTATTTTTTGAATTATTTCTTCATTTCCTTCTTTTATTATTTTTAATTCTCCAATTTGTTTTTTTAATTTTTGATTTTCTTTTTTTAAATTAAAATTTTCTTCTCCATTTAATCTTAATTTTATTTCATAATTCGATATTTGATTTAATAAATTATCATTATTATTTTTATTTTTACTTTTATTTTCTATATTATTATTAATTTTATTTTCATTTATTTTAATATTCATTTCATTGATTTGTTTATTTAAATTTCCAATTATTTGATCATACCTTTCTTTTTCTTTTTCTTGAACTTTTTTAAATAATTTCATTTCATTTTCTTTATCTTCTTTTAAAGATTCAATTTGCATTTTTAATGCTTTATTATCAAATTCAATTTTAGAATTTTTTTCTTTTGTTTCTTCTAATATACATTGTAATTCTGAATATTTTATTTTTAATTCATATTCATTTTTTAGAAATTCATTTTGATTAATGTTATTATTTTTATTTTTAAAGTATATTTCTTTCAAATTATCATTTAATTTTATTTTATTATTTAATTCTTTATTTTTTCTTTCTAAATTTTCATTTTCTTTCTTAATTTTTGTTAAAATTTCATCTTTATTTATTAATTGAGATTTTAATATTTTTATTTCATTATCTTTTATTATAATCTCTTCTTTAATTTTAATTATTTGTTCATTTAACATTTTTTTTTCTTTTTTTAATTTTTCAACATCTGTAGTTTTTTCAGTTAACATATCATTTAAATATTTTAATTGATTACTTAATAAATCAATTTTACTTAATTCTTCATCTCTATTAAATTCATCTTCATTTTCATAATTTTGAATATTATCTTTTTCTTCTTTTGAATTTTCTATTATATTATTCATTATTTTTAAATTTTCATCATTGAAATTATTATTTTTTTCTTCATCATAAAGTTTTAAATTTAGTACATTTAAATTTGTTTTTCCTTTCTTTCCTTTATTCATCTAAAACAAATTAAATTTTAAAAAATTAATTAATTTTTATTTTTAAAAATTTTCAAAAAAAAAATCAAATAAAGTTATTAATAAAAGTATATTCATTCAAATATATACGTATTTTTTCATATATAATATAATAAAATAATTTATTGATTAAGTTAAAATAGTTTTTAACGTATATTCTACAATAAAACTATTCATTTTATTAATATCATATAAAAAATTGAAAACAACAACAAAAAACAATTATAAAATATATTCCAAAAAAAAACCCTCCATAAATAAACAACAAATAAAATTAAAAAACTAAAAAAAAAAAAAAAAATTAACAAATTAAATAAATAATTAAAAAAACCATAACTTAACAAATAAATAAATAAAAAATAAAAAAAAAAATGACAAACATCTACAACAAAACACGTATAGTAAAAAACCAGACCTTAATAGACAACTGGTACGAAGAAGAAGTTCTTCGTGAAGCAACAGGAATATCCCGTGGTTTAACAGGAACAAACCATGCTCTTCGTTCCTTCGACCCAGAAGTATATCATCCATCAACAGAGCCAGTATTAGACACATACAAAAGAGTAATAGGTAAAAAAGAAGAAGACAAATCTTACAAAACAACAAACGAAACATATGGTAATCATCCTCACCCAGAAATTAAATATATGCATCCTCGTTTACATGCTGATTTAGAAAAAAGACTATTTAATGACTTCATGTCAACATCTCGTACATATCAAAGTCAAATTAACAATGCAAAAGCAGATTTTCGTTCATTTGACACAACAACAAAATCAGAATTACCATTACAACCAAGAATATCATACGTAGGACTTCGTCATATGTTAACACAAGATATGAAACCAATACCATATGAAAGAGCAGTTCGTTTAATTCCAATTGAAAAATTAAAGAAATTAGGTGCTGCTGCAGAAGAAGCACAACAAAAAATGAATGAAGGTTCTCCTGATGCTGAAGAAGCTGTTAAAGAAGCTTTGAAAGAAGATGGTGATTTCTGGATGAAACATATTAATAGTGGTAATGTTTATAGAAGCTTTACTAAAAATCCTAATCCATGGGCAAGATCTAGTGCTTTTACTCAGAAATTAGCTAGAACTAGAGGAGCTGTTCAATATTATCAAAATGCTAAAAATGATGATGTTAAAACTGAAGATATGTTAGAAGAAGAAAGAAGAAAAGAAGAAGAAAGAAGAAAGGAAGAAGAAAGAAAAAAAAGAGAAGAAGAAGAAAGAAATAAAGTTAAATATGATTTTAAGAATATTATACTTGATGCTGATAGTGAAGAAAATTTTAATAAATTAAAAGAAATGTTCCCTGAAGAAATTAAAAATAAAATTATTGAAGGTTGTAAAAAAAGAGGATGGGTTGGTTTGAGAATGTTGAAAATTTACTTAAGAGGTGTTTCAAGGAATAAAAGTGATTGTATGGATAGAACTAATTTTAAATTTCATATGGCAAGAAATGCAATTGAATTAAGTGATAAAGATATTGATAAAATATATGAAATTTTTGATTTTTATAAAGCTGATTCTATTAATTTTATTACTATGTTAAATTGCTTGAGAAAAGTTAATTATAGTAGAATTAATTTAATTGAATGTTTCTATTTACAAGTTAGAGATCTTATTTTAGATATTATTCCTTTTGGGAATATGGTTAAAAAATGTGATATGAATTATCATCCTGAAGCTATGAAATTTTTTAAAACTGCACCTGAAATTGAACATGATTATTTAATCAGTTGGGATAATTTAAAAGAAGATGATAGAGTTACTTATCAACAGTTTAAAGATTATTTTAGTGATATTTCTACTTGTGTTGATGATGATGAAGATTTTAATCAAATTTTGAAAAGTCTTGGCTTTTATTAAAGGATTTATTTCGTTTTTGGGATTCTTTTTTATTTGGTTTTCTTTTTTTTTGGTTTTAAATGATAGATAAATAAATAAAAAATTTTAAATTTTAAAATATTTTTGTTTTTAAAATTTTTTTTTTTATTTTTTATATAGTTTTATATGTAATAATAATTGTAAAATAAACTTTTAATATGTTTATTAAATGTAAAAAGGATAAAATATTTAAAATATAAAATTTTATTTAGAAAAAATATTTCAAATTGAAAAAAATAAATTTTAGAAAAATAGATTTTAATAAAAAACAAAAATAAAAGTTAAAAATTAATGGGGATTGGGGATTGGGGATTGGGGATTGGGGATTGGG